>JAPYZN010000197.1:0-90619 GCA_030522865.1 Psyttalia lounsburyi
CCCCAGAATGCTATTTTCCCCCGCTATCTCGGTTATGTTTATGTCTCCCTGCCCCTTGGTTTTTTCTCTTCCCCCCTAGCGCCCCCCCCCCCCCCCCCGGACTAAGCAGTAATTCTATTTCCACTCTCAAACCCAGTGAACTTTCCACCCAATTTTCCAATTTTGTACGTCTAACAAATGCCCAACAATTCTTAAATAATAAAAATGTATTAATTAGAGGGGTGAGAGGATGTGGGTTGATTAACTCGGAACGTTAACGAACAGACTCATTGTCTCACGCGAGCAATCAGTTTTTACGGCAACAAGGAGCCAATAAAACTTTAGTATCAGTATTATAACCCGGAATTGTTTCAAGAGCTTTATAGACCCCTCACTGCAACTTTGTTAATTTTTGCGAGGAAATATTTAATCAATTTCATTGGAAAAATAATAATAAGCCAATACAGGTAATAATTTCAATTATTGACATCGTTTAATGCAAATGCCCGATTTCGTAGACTCAAATTTGGTTTTAAAACTTGAAAATATTTCTTGGTCGAATGCAGCGACGTCAGACTCAAATTTCATATTCAAGATTTTTTTAAATTCTAAAAAATTAATAATAAAATTGCCTCTCCTGTTCTCGAATTATTAACAACGAGACCGTACTTATATCGCGGCCTACAACTGCCAACTTTAACGAGGAAAGTTTCCAATCAATCGATCAATCGACGCTATTTTAATCACTCAATTTTCATTTTAAAACTATCAGAAATTGTCTGAAAATTGAAAAAAAAAAACAATAGTGCAATTCCTTTCTAAAGTTCGAGGGTTATCGACGATCAAAGACATTGATGTCTTAAAATGGAATTCTCTTGACGTTCCGTATCAAAGAGACTGCAGTACCTCGTGAAACCGCCAGCACCAGTGAAAAAACGACCGCCCGCTACGGCGTGTCTGACAACATCGCACTTTCTCTACTTAACCCTGATGAATAACTCAAAGTGACGTGAAAAAAATTCGAGAAAACAACTGGTCTAGGGGTGAAACGCCGCATTGGAACCGCAGGGTTTCGCATCCCTACTGAGTCAGACGCACAGGCCGCATCCGCAGCTCTCCGCAGCCCCCCCCCCCCCCCCCCCCCCCCCCCCCCCCCCCCCCCCCCCCCCCCCCGCCCCCCCCCCCCCCCCCCCCCCCCCCCCGTGAATCCACAAACAGGTATCACATCCCGATCACGTACAGTCCCTTGACCGATACCCTTGTATGCCGACGTGTTCTATCGCATGAACAAGTAGTGTAAAAATAAAAATAAAACGATAAATCTTCATAACCCGAATATGAGGATTATGAATCTTGAAAAAGACAAAGGAATATTCAGAATATATTCAGGAATTCAAGAGAAAATGTTGGAAAGTATTTTTCTTTGAGCTTAAAAAATTCAAATGCAAATAGAAATCTTTATAGATCTTGTGTCCTTCCATTGCAGGAAAGGAGAATTTATTTTTTTCTCGTTTCCTCATTGATTTAGATGGAAACTAATTGATTTATTAACTTGAAGAGATTGTTTAAATATTTAGAAATCATTCTAAAAATAAACTGTGATAAGAAAGAAATAATTACTGTCACTGGTAGAAAAAAAATATTACAAGAACTCCACGAATGTAAGAACAAACTTGAAAGAAGATTATTATTATGACTCTTCCTACAATGTCAAAGAAATTTAATATCTTCATTTTTTTAACTAGTCGTTCTAACAAAATAATTTAAAAAATTGGGAATATTCAGCATTTCACGAAAAATTTAATAAACATTATTGGAAATTCTTTTTCGTCAACGTTATAAAAATGTGTGTGAAAATTTCGCTAAAATAAATATGTTTCATTTGAAAAATGTCGCAAAAAATTGAATTATTTTCGTTTTCCACTGATCACCCAAATCACCAATAGAAAAATGATCCACAAGGTTGATGAACCATCTCCACAATTAACCAAACAGCGGAAAAAATTAATTAATCAACAGCGAAATAAACAAACAACTACTGGTAAGATTATCGAACATTTAACAAAAATTGAAAGATTGAAAAATACATTAATTGCACTCTTTACCGCTAACAATAACTAGAACCAATGTAGGGTTAAGTCGCGTGTTGACGAGCTTTAGCCCGGCACCAGGAGGTTTAAGCGGGCGCGCACGAGACTCCCGCGCGGAGCCCAACGTTTCGCCTCACTGCTGGGCTCACTGCAGCTTGTGACGCACCATCCCCTTCTCCACCACCACCGCCACCTTCCACAATTCCATCCGCCCCGCAGCCCCCCCCTCGCAATTTCCAGCCACCCTCCCCGGCTTCCTCCTGCCACCCTCAGTTGGTATCTACCCTTGAACTCTGTCCTCGTTCAACCCACCTCGCCCCAACGGCAATGTGCCCTCTCGCGCAGGCACGTTGGACTGCCTCCCCTGGATATATCTACAGCTCTAGCGCCCTCCTGGAAACTACACGGCTGCGGCCGGGCGAGCGCGGATGCACACCTGCGCCGTTGTGCCCCACCAATATGCCGCCAGAAAAAAAAATGAGGATTTTTTAACACTTGACGGCAATAGATCCCAGGACGCCGAGAAGGACGACATAAAGAGATAGAGGTCAAAGATCTGGATTTGCCGAGAAAATGTTGGCCAAAAATCCAAAAATAATTATGAAAATATAACATTTTTACCTCTGGATAACTGACTAGAGAACGAAACGGGAATGGAAATTTTAAAGTTTAGATCCATAATTCCATGAAAATCGCTAGAAATGGAATAGAATAGAATTTTCAGTGGAATTTTCAAGTTTTCCATTCTTAGATCTACTTTAGTGCTCAACTCAGAAAAATAATCGACTAATACTCTATTATTATTTTGTTTAATTTTGAAGGTTTTTTTATCACCACTATTATCAATTTCTTTTGATTCCTCGAATAATTTAATTAAATTGATGACGCCGACCATTAACAATGTAATTTAACCACATAAACACAGAAAATACACCTGTTATAGGTTCAATGTTTTCCAATTAAATGTTTAGATAATATTGGGACAGATGAATGAATCCTGCTGCAATAAAAAAAAGGGAAAAGCAGGTTAATTGTTTCTGCTTCGGTAGTCGTTTGACGCTCATCTCCCATTTGTCGGATCGTTATTCCAATTATTTATTACTATTCGAAATTAAAACGCTTTAATTGCAATTATTTCTCCATGGAATAATGAAGCCCCGATTTTTCCAGAATGTCAATCGTTTTTTTCTATTATTAGGTTTTAAACCTCTCGAATATTTCAATCATATTAATACAGAATACCTTAACTCATACAATTTTTTCCGCGCATAACAGTTGGGAAATTAAAACTCGATTAGCCAAAATTTTAATTGATTAACCATAAAAAAACTTGAGAAAAAATCATTGAAAATTCAAGTCCAAGATAAAAATGCGAGAGAAATGGTTCAACTTTTTTCCTTGCCCCAAAAAAATTTACTGACTGTCAATAAAGTTGTCATTAAAAAATACCAAATTCATCCAAAATTTTATAAAAAATTATGATAACGTAAAATAGTGATCTTTTTAAAAATATTTAGTTGAAAATATCTATTGAATGCTATTGAAAGTCTCAATTGTAGATTGTAAAAATTTTACATTATCAAATAAAAATTTGCAAATTCCTAATTGATTTAATCCATTTGCAAAGTCGCAATTTGAAGATCTTTGAAATCTAACAATACGGATTTTTTCAGGTCTAGGTTCTGCAAAAATTATCTGTCATTTTGAGTACAATTTTTCCGTAAGTTTCCTCTCAATGTGATATATTGCAAAAAAAAATTTTGGAAAAATTTCAATTCGGTGGTTTTATACCACACACAGGATGAGTTATCACCGCAGGGAGTGATTTGTGGACGAAGATATTCACCCAATTCGACAGGTGCACTTGGCAGAATATTTATCTTGAATCTTCCTGAAAAACCCATTCGGATTTTATTAAGTGAATCTAAATCCATGTTCCGCAGGATTTCGTGGAGATAAGTCCTTGGAAGCCAGATAAATTTGGATTTCACTGGCCAATAACATCAGCATCTCTATCTCCAATTGATACAGACATGATTGATGGGTTTTTGGAGGGGACAGGTGGCGATGAGAAGTACTGAAGAGGCGAGGAAATCATCAGGTCAGCAGAAAAATGTTTTGGGAGGCTTCTATCAGGCGGAACGATTGAAACGTCCAGAGTAGAATCACGTCGGAATTAGAAATATCTTAGACACGTTCGAAGGGATTCAGGGGCCGTCTTCACTATTTTCCGATACGTAAAGTACAGAGGGAATTGCTGGGGAAATCCTCGTGGTGGAGAGACTGAACGATATCGGATTGCAGATTGTGGGGGCTTTCTACTCCCATTCGTAAAAAAAATTGGTAGAATTCAAACGATTTTATTCGAAGAGATCCGGAAGATTGGAAGGGATTTTCGCGGATTAAAAAATGATACAAGCCAGATTTTTACACTCTGAAAGATTACCGTTTTGCATTTTCAGCCCGAGAATAATTGAATTTTGGTGTAGATATCACACTTTTTTCTTTGGCTTCAATAAACCTTGTTTCAAAATATTTTTCCAGAAAATATTGAAATCTACTGAGGCGACAAAGAAGTCGTAAACTTTTATTACAGATTATAATTAAAATTCTATAGATTTTTTCCAAAAATTCCAAATCAAACTAATTTTGGATTCTCATGAATGGAATAATATTCTCTACAAAATCGTTCGATATATCTCGCCCGTTTTGCTTTACTGTTTCGGCAATTGATGATCAAAAAAATATGAAAGGATGACGGTTGAGTTTGCACCTGAAACCCACCGAACGAGTACAGCACTAACTTTATACAGTGAAAGTCCTGTGTCGCTAATGCAGTTTGCCTGAGTAACATAATTTTCCCGAGAATTAGTTGAACTTGTTCTGCGTTAATTACTAAAATTGGCAACACGAAGTGGAAGCTAATTAATCTATAAACTCCATTGAGAATTATTGCACGGCGGAAAGCGTTGGTAAAAAATGACCAAGCAAAACCAGTTAAGCAAACCTCATTTCTGGACCTTTTTCGTCACGTATAGAGGATAAAAATGCGAGAGTGAAGAGTGAGCTTCTCTCCACTAGCTCTGAAAAATTTCCTAAGTGTGAAAACTCTATCCGTACACAGCACCACCATACCCAATTTATCAAAAATCGAATGTAGAAAGAAAACAAATCTACTATTTGCCACTAAAATTCCCATCAACTGCCAAATGAAAGAACCTTGGCTATCCTTTTGGATATTCTAAAATGTTCCCTCCTCATTTCTCATCTAGTTCCTTTTGGCTCTCGATCAAGTCGTCTCGTTTTGTTTTTCTCATTTCTCGTGGCATCTCCAGAGTGAGCTCGTCAATACCTCGAAAAGAACACAGACATTTTCCCGTACATTTAGACACTCCCACTCGGCATATTACATTTGATGATAGTGATATTCCAGGGACTTTATGAAAATTTATGTTCTCCGTACGTGCGCGGAATCACTATACGAGTGCATCGGAGATTCCAGAGCACTTGGACTACGCGAGAAATTTTCTCTTTCGAATAAAAAGGTTTCTTCATGATCACTTGTCCCTCCTCAATTTTGGTAAGCAGAAATTTATTGAGGGGTACATAAACAACTTATAACAAATTTCTCTAATCTTAAACTCTGTACAGTACTCGACTTTTGACAGAATTTTTTTTAGAGTGAACTCGGCACAAAAAAATGAGATTAAAAATGAAAAATTTTCCACTAGAGGGCTCATGGACGGCCGTATTAGAAAAATCCAAAAACTTGTCTGAAAAAAAGTCTCGCCTTCCAATTGCTCAAAAATGTTCAATTCTCTTGAAGTTCCCATAAAATTTTTACTTTCCCGATGCTGTCTCCCTGTCTCTCACTCTCCATGAACTAGAATTTTCTCCTTAACCGTGGCACTTAGATACAAGGTCAGCCCATTGGGTTTTTCTATTTTAATTAAAAAGCCCTTAATCGCTCGCGGTGATTATGCTCTTCACGTTCCACCCAGACCATAAATCTCCCAACTGCCCCTATTTTTATTATTTCTCCCTAACTGCAATAAATCTTTTCCGCACACGATCCCACCTCCGATCTCGGCAATTTTCATTTCCAGCAAAAGTTGTTCAATTTCCCGTGGGTCTGTCCTCAGTAAATGAAGAGCAACAGCCCTCAGTTGGTGTATCCCTTGTTGAGCACTGGAAAAACCTTATATGCACTTCATGAAGTCAATATAGCTACGGCACATGATCCCATCGTCGCATTCTGCCTATAACCTCCGTCATACATATTCTAGTGGGTTTACTCTCTCCCCAGGAAGTGGTAGAGTTGACTTTTATCCCCCAGAAGCTGATTTCTGAAATCTTTTCACTGATGAAAACAGTCGCCCCCTCCTCCCCGTCCTCTTCCCATTCAAAGTGTCATCTGGTCTCTCTCAATGGAGAGAGGAGTGTTTTTTACGCTCTTTTTATGTTATTTCGTTTTTCCAATCATTAATTCTGCTTATTTTAAGAAAAAAAATTCTCCGTGGGGTGAATGATGGGCTTGAGTTGAGAGGCTTCACCGCATCTGGCGGTTGAAGCGAGGGCAGAGAGCTTGTGTCAACACTTTCAGAATGTGTATCGATATAATACAGTTACTGAATATTGACGTCGGCCCTTGAATCTCAATGAGAGAGTGGTAGATCCAACGGTCGGCTGCCGCGGGGGGTAGGGGGGGGGGGGGGCGGGATAGAGCATCTCGGAGCAGGAAATGTTATGATGATAAATATTACAAAATAACAAGATCAACAAATATACGGATGGTATATTTGGAGTGGCAAGTGAAGTAAAGTTTTTGGTCTTAAGATTAAAGAAAATTCCAAAGTCGACTGTTAAATAATGAATTTGCCCTATTTTCACGTAAAATCAAGATATCAAATTTACAGTCAAATAAATATGTCACATAGAGTCATGAAGCAAACAAAAAAACTCGTTGAATAGGGAAAGAAACCCTTCCGTCAAGGAAAATTTCGTCACAGTCGTTCACATAAAATAGAATGTGAGAATGAACATGTCATTTTAACCTGTTACTCGGTTCTTTCTTTTTTCTGGTTCCAAAAGAGGCAAGAGTTCTGAGTTGGCTGTACGAACCACCCATTGTATGTTACCTCCCTGCGCAATAGTTTTCCGTAAAAAAAAAATTGGTACCCGCACTTCTTTTTGGTGTGAAAAGTAAGAATTAATATCTCTATTTTTTGGCAGTTCAAAACAAATATTCAAAGAGTTTTCTTCGAGACAGCCCTCCAGTTCTGTTCTCGCCTTATTATCAAATATCTATGTTAGTTTTTTATTTTATGGTTCATTTTGATCAAGTGTACTATTTTAAAAATGAAGGTTTTGTATTTTTCTATGCAAAATTCAATTAGTGGGAATCGTGATTATTTACTCCGTTCACTAATTCCAGAACATTACTACTGTCGGATTACTTTTCGGATTACGTCAGTAGCCGTACCGGAGATGGTGTTTACGCACCTAGGAGTATACTTGCGATTTACAACCTCAGGGAAGGGGCAAACGAGAGATTTTATTTACTTTCAAATTGACTATCACTTCAACCACCCAGTTCATAAAATATTCAATTTTATGGAGACCTTAAAATTTTAGTGAGCTTGTCCTGTATTCTTTTATATTTGAGTCTAGTCTGGTCAACCTACGCGAGCTTGCCAATTGTGTCCAACCGTGCGGGATTCCCCGGTGTATTATTTACGCTCGAACGTTGCCGAATTCATTCTACAGTGCCCGAATATGTTACCCCAGTTTGTGACAACATCTCATCCTGGGCTATTTTATTTAAGGTGAAACCCAACACCTGTGTTAATTTTTTGCTATGAAAGTGCTTTCTCGACTTGTTCATCGATCGACTTATTTTAGTACATTTGGAGACTAGGCCGTGAGGAACTCGTCAATTTTAATGAACAATAATTAGAAAATTATTCCGTACACCCCAATCCAGGGAATTGGAAGATTTTCCAGCGATTAATTTATAATTGGGTAATTTCTTTTCCTTACGGTTATTTTTTCCGTAATTCGTTCAAGAAGTTATCTTACTCGCAGTCGATTACCCGGGAGTTTAACATACAGAAATCTCTGATATCGAGTGAGTACTTACCAGTCGTCGCCTCCGTAGAAATCCTCTCCGACAGCCCCGGAGGTCCCACAATCACTTTCTTCTCCCTTGGTCATCAAAACTGCACTAACCTCACTGTACAAGCACTGAGAATCACATAACAAAAGTTCCTATCCACTTTATTAATATTTTACACGCATATTTAGTCATGTATCTCACGTCGAGGTGTGGGTTCAACTGGTGTATTCACAAAATGTACTAAAGTCCTCGCCGAGCAGTCATCGTAGACAATAAACCAACGACGCCGTCCAAAGATTAGACCATTACAATGTTTATCAACAAACGATGTTTCCCCTTTTGGATGCTTGTTTGGGGATTTGCCGTGGGACAGTCTGATGAAACTCTCGAGCAGTTTGACACAAGGTGAGAGCAGAATAATATCAATATAATAACCTCTGATAACTGTTTGAGAAATCACGTTCACACGTAATTTCTGAGAAATGTTCTCCATGTATTTCATTGTATCCCATTCCAGCTGTATCAATCGAGATTTTCGTGCGTGTTTTTAGGAGCAAGGAGTACGTGGATCCACACTCCTTTTATTACAGTAGACATGACCATAAAGAAGTGGAAAAAGCAGTTGGCCCTTTCAGGGGACGATCTGAGTCGTCTACTTGCAGAGAAATGTTCAATAATTGCCTCAGTGGGAATTTAAAAGATGTGCCTGATGAATTGTTCTCACGCAGGCTTATAAATAAATTGTTATCAGTTACCACCTTTCAGGTGAGTGGCATAATAATTCGGTATCTCCAATATTTATAATTATTTTCTTAACCAATCAGCAATCGCGCCGATTTAATGCCCGGCGTTATTTTGTCGTGAGGCAATCTCGCACGCTTTATTTACACGGCAGTTTGGCTAGTAGAGGCGCTGTTTCGGCCTCTGTGGCGGGATTCTCGTCAGTTTGAACAGCTAAAATTTTTAACAAACTGAAAATACTGTTCTTATCCTTAACCCTGACCAATCGACAGATTTTATTCCCAACAGAATAAGCTAGAGGAGTTATTTCAAGTGTTTACAACGTTTCAATCCAATATTTTCATTTTTTGACTATTTTCTATACAGTGACTGCTGGTCTAATAATTTAATGACCATCTAATGAAATTTTGTTATTTATTAGATCCGATTTTTGTTACCACATTCAATTAATTCGGATTTTTACTATCTTTTTAAATTTAGGAAGATGACAATTTTCTCATCGGTGACATCGTAATAGAACTTACAAGTAGTGAATTAACGAAACTGAAAAACTTCGGGCTTGGTAAAGCAACGATTCGAGAAGTAGATACCATAATTTCCAATGTTTTTCATGCGCCACGGACAAGTTCTTTTATGAAGATTTACACATTGCTGCACGAATTCTCATTGAAAACTCATGGAGTGTATTCTTCATACATCTGGCCACACGTGAGTAATCTCAATTTGCTGTTTAGAAAAGAAATTGACGTTTACGTTTCGTCGTAACCAGACTAAGCAGAAGAAAAATACCCAAAGTTCAGACTTCACAAAAAATGCAGGGGAATCTCAGAGTTTGAAATAATTAATGAATAATTTACGGCTCGAGTGTACCCCCGGGCGAACGTTATCTAGACTGTTTTTGTTTTAAATTTTTTTATCTACGAAGACGTGTATTTCGGAACTGATTTTTGTAATGAATAGCTGGGGTTTCACCCGGGCCTGAAGAATGTAATTACCAGAAATTATATAATTGAAGGTAATTGAACGGAAATTAATACTCAGTTCTAAATTACCTCGCATTTTTAATTAATTAAAAAAGCAAGGACGCTTTCGTTTTCGCATTTTCCCGCCGTTTCGAAAACATTGCAGCCTGTATTTTCAGAGCGGATTTCTTATCATGAAATTTCAGGGTTCGACAATCTGCTCCTTTTATTTTTCACCCTAATTGCAGTAAAAAATTTTCTTTACAGAAAGAACTTCTTATTGGATTTTTCGTTGTGGTTCAGTTGATTTGTCTAGCAGTGATAACCAAATGGACGTATTTCAAGATGTTTTTTATGTTTTTAGTTGTTGTTTTTATTGCTAGTTTCGTCATCACATACTTACAACTTCTCAAGGTAAAACTCTCCAAAACTCTTGAAAAATTCCATCCCGTAAAGGAAGAATAATCTGTAATTAATTTTTTATATCAAAAATTTTGTTTCTCTTTTCCTTCAGGAAGCAGAAATAAAACTAACAGCCAAGCAATTTCGATTCTCCGAAATGCCAATGAACTGTCAGCTCCATAAAATGTCCTGGTATCAAAAACTCTTCTCATTCTTCAGTAAGCACTTCCATAAAAATATATTGTCATGAAAGATAAAAAAATTGCAGAATGAAGGAAAGAAGGAAAGCTAATAAAATCCATTGATTTTTCCAGCTTCTGATGACCATTGTATCCGATACTACGAAGCAGTGATGGAAGACCACAGAATCCACGTGACCCCAGTTCAAGTATTATCTCGAGTAATAGGTACATTTATTCTCGAACCGGCCGGATTAATCGGACGAGCTTTTGCTGATTTCGTTCATCATTCCACACGTAAGTTCCACATAACTCTCAATTTATTTGCTTGGCCTGTGTATTCTTTCTTTATTCTTGGCGCAAAAATTTGAACTTCATTCCCAAACTGCGTTTAGAATTCAAGAATAAATTGACCTAAATTTCCGTTGATCTTCCAGGCAGAATTTCTTCCGTATCTAACAAGAAATTAACTTCTCAATTTTCTATTTTCCCAGTTGTTGAAGAATTATAATGTGATAAAAGTTTCCAAGTATTAACTTCCCGATCAAATACAAAATGTCTGTCCGATATGAGTGGAATGTGTATGCGTTGAGGGACCTCTATTTTTAATTCTGTCTTTTTATTTAGAGCACATGGCGACACCGATACAGTGGATCTTCCAGCCTCTTCTTCTCATCGCAATAATCGGAGCTGTAATAATAGGAATAGTCTTCGTCGTGAATACATTCTTCCAGTCCCTCGCGAGGAGACCATTTTCATACCTTTGGAACGTAGCAACAAGACATCCAAATTCTTACCAAGATCCCAGAAATATAACCAGTAAGGGAATGAGAGAGCCCATCGAAGTTATCTTGAATCTTAAAGTACTGAAACGTCATGAGATTTTCACCTCCATTATATCCGTAAGAAGACCCGAGAGAATTAATAATTCAATATTGCAGGTATCGACAGATACCGCGGGAACAGTGGCAATCGCCGACAGCCCAGGTAATCAGCAGCCTCCGCGAATCGAACAAAACAAGTCAGGGACACTGGAGGAATTGCAGCATTGTCCTGGTGGTGACGCAGACCAATTGAATTCTTCACTGGGCATAATAGAATCTCCGGGAAATTCATCCAAGATTGATAAGAGATCCGAGGTCAAAATATTTCATGAGATTAATCATGGTGGAGGTGATGCTGCTTCCAAAAATGTCAGTCGACGAAAAAGGGAAAGCAAACCTATCATTGAGGATCCAACTGACAGTCACAATAACTGAATCGATTAGTTTTATATTATATTTTAATAATAATAATATTTTTTTTTTTCAAGAATCTAATATATGATGGGAAATATCTAATAAAACTTCCTCAGCGAAAATTATTTGAATTGCATTTGCCTGAGGAAAGTTGACCGATGAAATGAATTGAAAAGAAATGAATTGTCAGAACGAAATGAATAAGACTCGATTAAATTAGGAGAATAACAAACCAGTATTCTGGGCGTTATGGGTCCAATTCCCATACCTGAGAGTCGTCAAATTTTCTCGAATTTGATTTCTTTTGAAATTCAGCATTACAACTGAGTAAGTTATTCTGGATATTTACCATAAGATTATGCACCTGTGATATAACGCTTGAGCCATTCTCGAATTTATTCAGCCAATCGATTAATTAGGACAACTGGCCGTAGAATTACCATTTATTTTAGATTTGGAAATATAAAATAATTATATTGTCATGGTAATTGTGAGATGATAAAATTATTAATCAGGAGTTGAATCTAAATTTTTAATGTAAAAAAATAAAATTATGAAGAATCATCTGTCGTGCAGTTTATTGAGTATTTTTACTTGTTAGTAATGTCCTGAAAAATACAAACAATTATTTCTGTATTTCGAGAATACATCTTTGTCCTTTTCCCAAAAAATGTCACTGTACCTGAGATATTCTGGGACAACGGAGAAAGGTGGGCAGTGTTTGATCCTGACCATAAGTACGAGATATGAAGTTATCACCTCCACTTTTGCTGATATTCTGTGGAACTTGGTTTTGATTTTTTTTTCTAGAATTAGATTGCCGGTTGGCTTATTCACAGTGTCAACAGAAATAGATATGAAAAAACTGCATATTGAAATTAATTTGATAGAAAGATGTAAAATTTACAACTTGTGATACCTGAACGAGCGTAAGTCTCACGACCAGATGTAACGAATCCCCGTATTCATTTCCCGATCAACCCCAGTTGTCATTCACTGATCTGGAAGGACCTTCTTTCCTCGTTAAATAAAACTCATAGTCAAATTCAATACATCAATGTCAACTAATTACACGGTTTGTTTTGACAAAATCAACCAAAAATTCAATATGGCAATTCAACGTATGATAAATTATAACTTACCGAAGCGTGAGTACGAGATCATTTTATCTACCATATAAATCGATTAATTTTATTCATAAAAATAGTTAATCATTTGAATATTATAGAAATCTTTCATGTAAAAGTGACATTTCATAATTAGAAGAAAATGAAATGGACATTCTGACAGTCTGACTGATTCTATTGATTAATTACGATGAATGGGAAAATTCCAAGCAGAAATTTCATTCGATCTCTGACTCTCTTTGATTTGCCTTTTCTCTCAAAACAAATTGATAGTCAAGAAAATCGTCAAAAATACGTACCACATGCTGACGAACCACTAACGATAGCATCGGAGAATATGATAGGAAGGGCTGCGGAAGCGTTTACCTGCATTACATGCTCGGGAGCATGATTCAAAAGTGGTATCGTTGTCTGCGGCGGCTTTGGCCTCATCGGCCATAATAAACCTTCCCGTAAGTCCTCGTAAGGAGAAACCCCCCCATGTTTTGTGCAACTAAGGATCCAATGCCTCAACGATTCAAACGGAGATGGTGGGTCCCCTCATGACCACTCAACTTCCTCATGTTGTGTATACGGAATGCACCAGTGATCATGTAAGAAGCAGAAGCTATCAAAATAACGAAGCTCCGAGTTCTCGTCCTGGCAGTGCGTTAATCGCGCACGGTTGCACCTGAAATGCAGAAGCCGAACACACGGCATAGTCAAACACTCCAGCATCTGCTGGCAAGATACCCCATTGATGCCGTTGCGCGCCGATACATTGCGTCGAGTTTTTCAGTTTGACTGAACTAGCGGAAAACTTCTCGTCCATTGGTGTATTATTTCGGGTGGAGATGATTCCCGTGTTTTTTCGACGTCAGGTATCAGTTGTGTTGGCGTATTAGTGGGTTCGATGGACTTGTTTGCGCGATCATCTGGGGGATATGAGGGTTATTGAGGTTGGCATCCTCCGGAATAATATTTTTGCGCTGATGATTCTTTTCTCAATTTTTTCTTTCTTCAAGGGAATTTTTTTGGTTTGTTGAGGGTTATTGATACTTTCGAGGGCTTCTTCTGGTTCGGGATATTCTTTGCATCGAGATAGTTTTTTAGAACGATGAGTGGCAGGAATAAAGCAATATTCCATCTATTTGCGCGAATTTACAGTAATTAGTTCCGGATAACGACAAATTTTGTGCAATTTTTAGAGGATCTTCAGAATTTTTTCAATTGTTAGTTCAATTGTTACGGAAATCTTCGATTTTTATTGAAAATTATGCTGTCTAAAATTGTATTAATGATGAGAGCTCAATTAAATACTTAATTTGGGTCAGATAAAATTATTTCTGATTTTATTAGCAATTAACAATCCTCCAGAATAAAATATTTTAAAAAGTGAACGTTCATACGCAAAATATAATATCTAGTTGATGAATGAAATGCAATCTAACCAGCCTGAAGCATTGAAAGTGAACTTGAAAAAACAGATTCTGGCACTTGGATTATCTTTCTAGTGTAACCGGATGCCGATTCATCAAGACCACAAACGAGGCCACTCGTCGCCCATCGAGAAAAGCTGCAGGGGATAAAAAGGGCGCCTGCATCTTCAAACAGTTTCTCATTTTTTTTTATCTCTCAATTCTCTTGATCCATGATGGGCGGAGAGCGTCTTAGGCACTTTGATTTTTGGGTCGATGCCTCGACTGGAAATAAGACAGGACCATATACGGCTGGGGACGCGTCACGATAAGATAACTCAGTTTCTAGAGGCGAAGGAGGTGGGGGAAATGCTCGAGGCTAGTTTAAGTCTTAATTACGAGGCACAGGTTTAGGAACGTGACGTTATCGCGCGCTTCTTCCTAGACACTCTCCACTTCATCTGTCGTTTTACTTTATTTTTCTATTATTCTTGTGAGGGCAAATGGAAAATAGGCACGTGAAACTTTGTGGCTTATATGCTGAAATAGAAAAATCATTTCAAAATAATTTCAATGTGGAGTAAGCCCTGAATTGTTTGAAAATCATAGAGAAAAATCTCAGAATATGGAATGATTTTTAAATAATTAGTTCCGAAAATAATTGTCATAAAAAAAGCAATCCCGTCGGATCGAAAATGTGAGATATGACGAGCTGAAATATATAATAAGACTTGGAATATGTAACACGTACAGTGAAACATGAATGTGTGAGCCATCCACCAGACGTTTTAATTTCAATTTTTGAACAATTTATTAATATTTCATGAGAATAAATTCGCTTTTCCATAATTTACCAAATTTTGTCGAGTACTTACATTTACATTTACATTTCGTAGTAGGGATGACAAATAAATTGAACGTAAGTAAGAAAATTTGCGATAATAACTTGATAAATTGAGATCTGCCCCAGTTTTTAGTGTAAATTAATAATCCATACATAGTTGTTGAAGCGAAACTGCTCTGACGGTGGCATGAAAAAATAAAGAGGTATATTCAACTGGATTAATATTTCTCATTCATATATTTTAGATGTTAAAAATCGAATTTGTAATTGCAGCTAATTTGTAAACATTTCAGAACGTGACATTACCAGACCCTTCTTCGTAGGCACTTTCCACTCCATCTGTCGTTTTAGTGTATTTTTCTGTTATTCTTGTGGGAGAGAAATGAAGAAAAAAGGTGCGTGAAACCCTGTGGCGTTACGTTGAAAAAAAGAAGAATAAATTTAATGTGAAACAGGCTTTGAATTACTCCAGTGTCGTAAAAACATCAGACGATTCCGGTTACACATCTGTAGGTCTACAATTTGAGATTAATACATCCTTGGTGAATTTTGTTAAATTAGACGATCCGGGCAATGGGTGGAATATCGCGTGATGGCCATATCTCAATTATCTAACACTAATGGAATTTTGTAATTGAAGCGATGATTGCGAAACTATGACATTGTTTCAGTGAATAAAGTGAATCCGCGAGTTATCATTGGATTTAAAATTATTTCGGGAAGGCAATAACGACAGTCGCTCTAGATTCCAAAAGAATATCAATTATTTATTTGAGATTACAGAATGTTCGATTACTTTTGTAATTAATAATTTACTCAATACATAATAAAATTTCTAGCATTAGATATTTTCGTTCAATGCGACAGTTCGAGTGGTTCAACACTTCATTTTTCAGTCCTCGGCCGCTTCTGACAATTTAGTCAATAATATTCAGTTAAGATAAGTTACCTGTTGAAATTCCAGATAATTTTAATCGGATTGTTCGCATTATTTTAAATCCGCTTTATTTATTAATTATGAACTTCAACATTTGCCCTAGTTTTCAGATAATGTTAATTATTTATATCAAATCTCAGAATTTCCAATGAATTTGTGTCAGGTATTGCAACTTGGGATAGATAATGATGGTTTCCACACAACAACAATTAATTATCATTTTCAAGTGGAATATTAATTGTGTAATATTCCACGTTCAATTGCTGAATGCAGTGATATTATTATGGCTTCCATAGATTTGTGGAAATGTAATATCGGTCTAATTTCCATGAATATTGATTATTAATATAAAGTTGCAGAGTTCCAAAGGCTTCATAATTCGAATAAGTCCGATTGGCTGAAAATTTAATTGTGATTCTGAGCTCAGCCATCTTTTTCGAGGGAGATAAATTGGTAAGCAATAGGTGGATATTATTGCTTGAATAAAAAATGAGAAATATTTTTCGTGACTGCCAACATTTCAGATAAACGTTGACATTTTATATGATATGACATTATTCTGATAAAATCTCAGAAAGTGGAATCATTTTTTTATTGAAATAAATAATATATACGACGTGCCCCAAAATCATTCTGGGTGGAGTTATTGGATTCAATGAATTTCATTTCTTATTGCTTCATGATAATTTTCATATTTAATTTCCGATGTTAATTACCAGAACACATGAATTGAAAACCATTTATTTTTTGTTATTCATAGGGAGAGATGAAATATTAATATAAGATTAATGTGCACTAGTTTTAAGATAAAATGAATAATCTATATCCGATCAGTCGCAAAATATTCAGTCAGTTATTATATCATGAACAAAAAATGAAAATTGTTACCTTTTGGTAAAACTAAATGAGGCTTGGATGATAGTCTGCAACGGCCAAATTCCCATAAAATGCTCATCAGTCATTAGAAAAAGTATGATAAAAAAGCTGATTACACGGCACTAGTCCAGCTATATACATGCATCGATAAATTAACCACTTGCTCTCATTTTCAGAGTGAATTGATTATCGAAATACAATTACAGTCCTGAAAATTCTCTGATAGTAATTACAGCATGAATGAATAATTTGGATTCTGATGTGGGATACATTCCAGTGAATTATTAGCTCTTATTATTTCATTAGACGTTAAACAATTAATTTTCAGTTGAATATTCGGTTGTCCATCGAGAATGGTCAATTCTACCGATAATTAGCGTTTTTCAAAAGTAAATGCATTACAGGTAACAGGCGAGCAATGTAAAATCACCACTGTTGCCATTTATTCGATGTTCACAGTTTAATGATAAATTAATGAAATCAGTTCAGTCAAACGCAAGTTGAATTATTCCGATGAGAAGAGAAAATTTAAAGTATCCATTTGACCTCAATCAACAATTTATACAAATTAATTTCTAATAGGAATATCCTTATCCTTAAATATAAAGGACCTCCATCGATACTCTTGATATCTTGAAAGTCTATCTCCCTTAGCTCTTATCAGTTCACTGGCATCTAAGGCGGCTATTAAAAGCTATAAAAATTATTTCGAGTTTTGTTTTGCTAACGCGCGCATTCGAGCTCACATACAAAACTCGAAATAATTTTTTGTTTAAAACGATTTTATTGTGGACTATTTATACAAATTTATCTATTGGATTCAAATGAATTATTTTCCGAGATATGCTGCTCACACGCCGGCGATCTATTTTCGTAAAAAAAAACTATGAAATTACCCCACATCTCACTTCGGAGTTACAAACAATGTTCAATTTATATTGAAATATTTATCTCTGTATAATTTTCAAGAAATTTCTAGCAGTGTTGCTCGCGCGAATCGATTTTCCACTACGAATGTACCTGTGCACAATTGTTGACTGGATGGATGCGTAGCACATTGGCAACACAGATAGAGACATGCTTACGTATATACCAATGTCCGGTTATTCCCATCGTGCCAGGTAAGCCCGAAGCGGCCAGTCTCGTGTCATCGTGTCATCGATAATTGATGTATGCGCAGACTAATGGCTGTAATTACGTCGACCTAATATCCATCCTGAAATCTCTCGTATAGCCTTCCCCCTTCCCAGCATTTCTCTTCATTAATGGGGGGGGGAGGGGGGGGGGGTCTAGGTAGTCGACACGCCTCACCGACTAACACTCACAAACATCTAAACAACTTTTTTTCCGCCTGTGGGTGGACAATGCGGCAAGTGAGATGAGGCTTTTTGTTTCATCGGCGAGGACAACAAAAAACGTGAGAAAAAACTGAGGAATTAATTAACGACTTTGGGACATTGGCGAGGCACCGTTGGGTCCAGATAATTAATAACTTCGGGCCCGTTGATGGCGAGAGGGAATGGATCTCTCGACGAGACTCAGACATTCTTTCGATTCTTGTTGTATAATTTTGGGTTTCAATTGGAGATATGAAAGCGTGAAGGCGTTTGTCTTCTCAGGTTATTTTTCAACGCTCATCATTTGTGAGGGAGAGTTGTAGTTTTTTTGGGAGGGACTAACGTGGATTTATGGCTCTTCAATATACAATGGTGAGGAAGAATATTTAATTTCGCGGATATTTTTGTGATTAATTGAATTTATTTCGGGGATTTTCATTCATTTCTGCGGGATAATTGAATTCAATTTCATTGTAACTTTTATACTTTAATGAGTTTGTAATTTTGGCAGTCTTTGAGAATGAAAGTTGGTTGATAAATTTGTATGTATTTTTTGTTAGAGATTCGAAGGGATCCATGGCTCATCCATTCATGGTGTGCTTCGGAAT
This sequence comes from Psyttalia lounsburyi, assembly GCA_030522865.1. Taxonomy (NCBI): domain Eukaryota; kingdom Metazoa; phylum Arthropoda; class Insecta; order Hymenoptera; family Braconidae; genus Psyttalia; species Psyttalia lounsburyi. The sequence continues at coordinate 18,833 of JAPYZN010000197.1, forward strand.
GAAATCGATACACTATGTTTTCTCCTCCAGTTTTTCTCCCCTTCGGTCCCATTTTTATTACAAGTTTCCTTCTCGCAGACATTCGAACTCTTTTCAATTTTTCTGAATCATTTTAGCCGTTTAATCGTTCAATTTTTAAAAACTTGACCACCAGATGGACATTCACACACGGGGTGCTCAAACTTCTTATTTTTACATTTCAGCCCATTCTGAATCGTTTCCAAGCAAAATTAGGAAATCAAAAAATAGAACGATTGCAAAGCTTCCAAAGATTCGCAAGCAAAAAGCAATATTTCATATTTTTCAGTAACAATTGGCAATGGAAATACGAAAATCGTAATTCAGTATTTGAATTGAGTTATTTATTTATATTAATTTTGGCGAAGTTGGGGAAATTCGTAATACTCAGGGATATTGAATTGCAAAAACCCTCGAAAATTCAGACAATAAAATGATTAAAACTCACATTCTGAAACCTCCCGTTTGAAACGGATTCCATTTTTAATGTTAAAACCAGAACGACCCTTCCACCTCAAATAAACTGCACTAAAACTAAAATATGTTGCAAAATTTTGGTATTATCGTTCCGCGATAAATTTTTTGGGCTACCCTCTAAAATTCTCGGCGACTTAACCCGAATTTGATTCACTATTTAATAGAATGTTTAAATGCAACATTTCAATGGAATACGTCCGGAGTGACCGAATTTGAACAGTGAGGGCAGGCCGGCCTGGTCCGGGTTTAATCCTCGTATAAAATTCAGGGAAACTCTGATGTATTCCCTGGCGTAGGGAATAGTATATTCTATAATAAGCTTATGTAGCAGAGGTCTGTAGCGTGACTAATAAGACTATCGTCACTGTATAGCATTGGAGGAGGGACGGGAGTCTGGCCAAAATGTTATATGCGATGTACGTGTCTGCTCATCGCGTTGTGTGTGTGCATATTTACTCGGTGGGATTTTCAGGGGGGATTTCATTTTTACGCAGGCTGAGTGGATAATTTAATTACACCTGAATCAATTTTTATTTGAATATTGATGAATGGGACGATATAAAGTCATCAATTCAGGGATTTTAATTCGAGAAACAATTTGTTAAAAATTTAATTAACTTGTAATGAATAAAATTCATAAACTGATTGATTAATAATGTACTTGTTACTACTACATATTTTATAATTTCAGTAAAAAGTTCTGTTTGATCGAAATATTATATTTAAACTAGGAATTTTATTAATTACCACTCAAGCTGAGTGCATTTCAGGGAATTAACTTTCTAACCAACAAAAACTTATAAATAATGGAAAAATTGCATTTAAACTTGCTGATATAATATATTAGGATAACTTTCATCACGACTCTTTAAAAATATTTCTTAAAATGTGCGAAAAATATAGGGAAAAAGTTCAATTGGATTCCGGGCATTTGGGGTGATCACAAATTACGTAAAATTGAATTTGACATTGGGACAACTCATCCCAATATTAATACCCAGACATCAGCCAATCTGGGGCGAGCCATAAGGGAATGCGTCTCCTAACTCCATTCCCCACGAGGGTTTAAGCAATACTCTCGGCCCACCCTCCGTCCAGATACGCTACAAGGCACTTGCTTTACCAATGTTGTTATTGAATTATTTCGAGACGGGATTTTATGCGCAAAGGGCGCTTTCAAACTCGGATTAGGAGATCCGCAGATGGAGTAGGCGTGTCGTGACAGCTTCGGTCTGTTCCCAAAGTATTGGCAAAAGCCTCCGTCGTCGTGTCTCCCTCTTCCAATGTTTTGGCGATAGTCGTCGAGTGCGGAGTGGTGTGCGGGAGAGATCTTGATGAGAGGCTTTCCGTGAATCAAGATGCGATTAGGAAGATCGAGTTGTGCGGCCTTCAATACCCCAATGACGTTACGAGGGATATTTCCACGCGGATGAGATCGGAGAGACGAGGGAATAACAAATACACATTGATGTTGTATCGATTAGTTCTTTGTAAAAAATATATTCCTATCGAATATATTTATTATTGGATTATTTCAGGGGACAAACGGGAAATTGTATTAAATTTTCATCGGATGTAAATTCGTCAAAAGGAGAACTGAAATAGGCTTGCAAATACTCTCATCTCATTCTAGAATGCTAAAAAAAAATTTTGTATTTCATTTGAAATCTGAAAATAACGTTTTTTATTTATCCTTCAACACCATAGGATGATACTAAAATTTGACACACAATTTGATATAGCCTCTCACCCATAAAAATAACGAACGTGAAATAATTACGATTCCTCATCATTTCCCCGAAAAATACGGGGAACCACAGCTAACGTCATAAATAATTCGTAATTTTGCAGCAAAATCAATTAATCCCATAAAACGCTTGATTTCCGCCGATCTATAAATACTCTTGACTATCACATTTCCCCAATTAATCATAAAAAAAATAATATCCCCCTCGACAAATTTACCCACCGCACCATTGACTCGACGTGACACTATCGCCGGGCGCGAAAATGTGACCTTCCAATTATTGGCGGCTGTGTGTTAAAATCATTGAAATCTACACATGCATGAATACACCACCCTAACACCCCGCAAAACACTCGTTGCAGGGGTTGATGTAATTGCGGTGGTGGTATCACGCGTCAGCAAACGTTGCGCTTACACCCTCCCCCTGTAGCGCGCACGTCAATAGCATGTATGTATCTCATACATACTTTTTTCTATATATCTAGTGCCCTTTTGGGAATGAAATACCACCATTTATTACCTTCATTTGTGAAAAAGGAAAGAGGGAAAATCCAACCCCCTACACCCCAATCCGCCTCGCCGGACCGCCATTACACATACTTGATATTTTTATCGGTAATTTTTTGTGTGCTCGTCGGAAATTTTTATTCACAGTCGCCATTAAAAATTCAGAAGTAATAGGAAAAATCAATATGACCTGTAATTTTCGCTTCTGTTTTTCTGGGAACTTTTAGTGAAATGAAAAAATCACTGTAAATCGAATCTTAAAATATTGTAATAGGTTTGATTGCGGCCCTTTCTCACTTCTCCTCATGAAACTCAATTCGTATCGATTTATGAAATACTATAAATATATCGTAGAATTACCACTGACTCATTCGATTAAAGTGATACCGAAATAGTTCTCTCAATTGGTAAAAAAAGAAGTTTGAATGATTTTCTGTGGATATTTATGAATGGTGTAATAATAATTCCCAACACAATTGTTCAAATACCGCTAAAGAATTGATTTCTGTTTAAAAATCTCCGATTTATTGATTTCTCCTTCTTAAATTCCTTTTATCTTCAATTGTAAAAATTTGGATTGCTCAACTGTCCATTAAATTTCTGTATTTTCTTCATGTAGAGAATGCCGACTCTCGCGACGTCAAACCACATACTGGGAACAAAGCAGATCGAAATCCTTAACGGTTATTGGTTCGTGTGCATTTCCATGCGTTTTCCCCTCTCTCTCCCGCTCTTCCTCTTGCGTCGGCGAAAGGCATGGCGCGTGACCACAATCCACCTACGGCAATTCATCGGAGGGTGAGTGGAGGCAGGGGGGAGGGGGGTGCAGCGGTACAGCAATTGTCCATGTCGACGAAAGAGGAACAAGAACGGGGAGAGGAGAATAAGAGGGGCCGTTACTTTCAATTAGATAATTGGAACTGCTGGGTAAGTTGAGAGCCAACCAACCCCCCAACTCCTCCCGTCACTGACAACCCCACGATGAGCTCTACCATTCCATCGTGGTGAACGCAAAACGCGTTGGTTAACAGTATCATACCACTCACGCTATATCCCAGCACACTTTAACTCCCCGCCACTGGGTAATTTCATGAAACTACCGCGCATTTAACCAACGTCACGAGCGTCGGGATTGTTTAACTGGTGGACCTGTTATGGGCCATTTTATTGGGTTTTTTTCACGTTATCTTGTTGGAAAGACTAGAGTTGAGGGGATTTCTGATTCGGAAGACATTGGGAGTGAAGGTTAGTCAGCTTTTAAATTTGAGGAAAAGTGAAAACGAATTTTTCGATATACGAGTACAATGAAACAAGCAGGCACGAATAGTTCGCCAATACCAAAAGAAGAATTCGGACGGTAGTGAGGAAATGGAGCAACAGCGGGGATCCAAACCTGAGGCATTAGCCTGTCAGAAAAATATTTATTCAATAGCACTATTTTCATCTGATGCTAGGAGAAATCAATATAAAGTTGTTTGATAATTGAAAGCTACAAAAAATTGAACATTTTGATGACAACTTGATGAAAATTTGCGAATTTTCTGAGAGTTTCGTACAAATCGGAGCCCAAAATTTTTAATATGAGGTATTAATTTCCCCGGCTGATTACTTAAAACAATCCTTCAAGTAATTTAATCTACTTTTATGGTTATTAATAACCCTTTGCTTCCCTCCTATGGTCCCAAGTATGAGGAACGTCTGATTTTCTTCATTATAACCCTCGGATTCAAACCTAACTTTCTCACACAATAAGCAAGTATCCACACAATATTCCACTATACACAGCAATTTCAAATCCATTCACCTTCAAACTCAAAAATCCTATCCCCCACACCCCAAAATTTCCACCCACTCCCCGAATTTTCATCCCGGCCCCTCTTACCTCTATCTAATGAAATTTCTTGTTGGTTAACAGTTGTGAAAGCTTTTATTGTTCGCCCGAAAGTTAGATATGCTAAAACACTGTCTCCTCTCCCAGTTATCCCCATTTCCCAACAATATGTAAATGCAGCTGAATGGAAAGCGGAGGATTATGAAAATCTCGATCGACTCATTCGGCTAGGATGGCGAGGGATGGGGTAGTTGTTAAATTGCGTAGCCCGAAGTATAGCGCAAATGAGAGAAGCTACGGAAAAGCACATCGAGCAAGAAGTGAGAGGGAAAACGTAATCACGCATCGGTGAATTGTTTCCTCCATCGATGTGAAGGGTCAAAGGGGAGCACTGGATTCCCTCCTCACCCCCGCAGAACTTCATCTAGGAGACAACGTCGATATGGCTGTTGCCTGTAGACTGAGGATCAGTGGGTGATATATCGAAGAAAAGTTGGCGTGATTGGTGGGTAGAAAGGGTGGATGAGAAAGAAGAATGTGACGAGTGGGAAGGGAAGTGGAAGAAATGGGGTTGGCAGAGGAGGGGGCGGGGGGGGAGGTGAGGGTGCAGGGTGAGAGTAAAACAGCGAGTATAGCCGCGTCGTTTTCCCCTGGATATTAAATATTAATCCTTCGAAATTACTAGCGCAGTAGCAATCTCCCTCCTTCCCTCTCTCTCTCTCTCTCTCCCTATCTCTGTCATCTTTCTCCTTTTGTAACTGTACTTTCCTTCTGTGTTGTTTCCCTCCCACGTAATATAACCTCCTCTCAACCCCGCAAAGACAAAATCAACTCTATGAATGGTGAGCAGTGTTCAACACAGCTCTTTTCATTGCACTTTTACGGCTTGGTCTATAATACTAAATATGGATGTCTTGGATGGATTTCGAGGGAAAGAAGAGGCCAGGAGAGGCTCTGTCTCATTCCACTCACACTCTAGGCAGCGAGGAGTAATCTTGGGGGTGGATTAACCCTCTGGCTCAAGATATCAGTCGGGGATTTAACGGTGTACCGCGTACTTCTCATTGTAACGAGGATGAAAGAAGACAGATGCATTGTCGTTCTACCACAATCAGGTAGAACTTCTTTTACTTATTTCGCTTATTTTTTTTTTATCCACTTGCTTTTGAAATTTCTCTTCCTTCAGGGAGGGCTTATTTATTTTTCCTCGTTGGTCTCGGGTTGGTATATTTTCAGCCGACGGCACTGGGGAATACGCATTTTATGTATGGGTATTTGGGCACACTTAGAGTAGACAGGAGTATAATGAGAGAAAGGGGTTCGTCAGGGTCTTCAGGGGATAATTGGGGGATATGTTACATTTCAATCAACTTGAGATTTTTTATTTTTGTGCAGTGCTTTGGGGGTATTAAGGGGTTGAGAAATTGTTCTCCGGCGGGGGTTGAATTTGATGTTCCTTTTATGTACGGTAATTATGCTTTCAATTTTTACACTTTCAACACAATCTTCGTTGATTTCTTTTGCATTTATTACGACATATTTACCGGGGGAATAATAAATTTATTTTTTTTACTTCATTTGAACGATTACTTCGATTGTCGACAATCAATTCTTCACTTGATGTAAATAAACGTACGGTTTTTGATGGAAAATATTATTATAGGCTACTTGAAGAGACTTATATATTAGATCTGAATAAAATATGTCCAGTTCACATAAATCATACGTCTCTGTTGACAATTGTCTCATTATCTAGGGAATTAATTTTTTGTTACATGTTATATTTCAGCGACGCATACACAAAAGTTTAGCAGTTATCTCAGTGGGTTACTGACCCAATCCTATTCCCATAATGAGAAGTACTATTTGATTCATGAGAAACCAATGAACCCATTATTTACCCATTGATTCCCCCAATTATCCATTTATTATTCGACACGAGCGTGCGAGCGATGCGCTTCGTAACACTGAACTATTGTATCCATTTGATGAGTACAATGAAGCAACGACCAGTTGATACGGCGTGTGGTACCACGAAAACGTGGGAAGGATGAGTCTTGCGAATAGCCCCCAAGCATTTCGACGCACAATGATCAATCGAGCAGGCGTCGAAGTGGCACGCGCACCAATAACCCGAGGGGCTGTATTCATGTGCACAAATTTTCCCATTGAAAAATCACGTACGACTGTTTAGTCACATGTTACGACGGATCAGCTCATGTGAGAGAGCGTACAATCGTCCAAAGGTAGTCACTGAAGTGCTCCATTCACTGTCTAAATATCTATTTACATTTGGGGTTGAAAGTCTTGAAACGCTTCCACTGGGTAATTTCTTTATAACTGATAAGTCAAAGCCCGATGACTGATCCATAAATACTCAATGGAAATTGGTGATAAGGAAGGAGGGAGGTGCGGTGGAAAAAAAAAATCGGGGGATTAAATGTACCGAGGATTTGAACAAAAGATTTAAAAATCCAATAACTCGTTATCGGTTTATGCTATAAATGAAAATGTAGTCCGGGTTTTTTCCGAGGTTTTTTCCGTTCAATTTTTTACCATCGTTTCCTCAGAGTTGCGAGTCAATTTCTATTGTTCTATTTTTTTTTTGTACGTGTTTGTTTTTATTTCGTTATTCATTCTAGGGGAGGGGGCGCCCAATTCTCTAACGAAGTGAATCCGGGATTTTTCGGTTGCGACAATAATTGTTTTTTTGGTATTGTTTGTGGTAGGTTCGGCTGAAGATGGAGAGAATTGATAGGTAATTGTGTTATGGAGGTGATTGGGAATTTGTTGACACTGTTGAAATTTTTATCGCGTTTGGTAGAAAAAATTGAATTACTTATTTATTTGATTTAATGACAATGAAACAAATAAGAATTTTTAGAAATCGTATAATCATATATCGATATATTCTCAAGTGTTCAGTTTATTGAATATTTAACTTGTTTTTGAGTTTCTCCTTTGTTTGCTATTCATTCATTTTCATCGAGACTTGTGGCAAAAACTAGAGCATCAATTCGTCAAATTTGAGAAATGAAATGGAGCTAAAATATCGAATTATAATCAGAACTTTAAGTTATGTCATATCACATATGGAATGTAGAAAAAAATTGTCGTATAGTATTCATTACAACAAATTAATTAGTTAATAACATCGTAAAGTAATGATATTTCTAAATCATAACTTTGCGTCGCTGGACAATGTTCATTTTCAGTTTTTTGCGCATTTCTAGTTGTGTTCAATTATTTATGCTAAGAGTGATTCCAATTATCTAACACGAATGGGGCAATAATTATTTTTCTTATTACCTTTGTTAAGTTATAACTAAACAGTTGTTCACTGTCTGGACCGTTTATCACGTCCTATTTCTTTTGAAATTCATTTTTAAAAAGTTGCATTTTCAATCCACCTTTTACATGACTTTTACAACTCCGTCCTTAAGAAAACTAAATATGTTTGTACAATTATTAACGAAAAGTAGTAGAAATATAGAAATTATCTGGTAAAGTTTCTTAAACGTTCAATGTAAGGAAAATCAGGAAAATCACAAGTCGGTATTGAATATTCACGTTATTATTAAAAATTAAAATTGAGGCAATCTCGTCCTCCTACTGCATAAAAATTTGGATTGTCATTATTGAAAAATTTTTGGACATTTCTCGGAATTTCCTTCTTCGCAAAATCAATTCAATGTCACTCTTTCGAAGATTATTAATAAACTCCCCCTGAAACTAGACGCTTTTTCTTATAGTGAGCAATGATTTTCAAGGATTTATTGTTTGAACGAAGCCTCCTGGACTTTCAGATTGTTGAAATACGGTAGGATTTTCTCATTATTGTTAGAGACACTGTGAGTATTGTGAAGTGGAGGCGACGATTGATTTTGCCGGTTTTTCCTTCGATATAATGATATAATCATGAAGATAGTGCAAATTAGGGCGATAGCAAGGAGAATAATAGCCACAATGTGGAGTCCCGTATTTTCAAAGAATGCCGATTCTATAGTCACGGTTTTCACTTCAATTTTACTCCAAACTTCCTTGTCAGAGCCCGTTGTAAGACGGGCGAGGCACATCCAGGTTCCAAGGTCGCCTTCAGTGACAGCTATGAGTATGACAATAGACAAGAAATCAGTTTTTCGCGTCTGCATGTAGGAAATACTGAATAAATTTAAATAATTGATTCGCATTATGTTAATTATGACAAACCATGAGGAGAAACTGCCGAAATAATTACAGCATTGAACAAATCGGCATGTCTTGCTTTCTTTCTCGATGTCAAGTTGGAAAGTTATTGTCAAAAAATAATAATTTCTCTGAAAATTGGAACATCATGACAACGATTTTCCAATACTCCTTGTCTTCTCTCCGTAATTAATTAATTACTTTGCCAATTAGATGATTTAGGAAAACAATGGATTGACGTTTCTATCAATCATATAGAATGCGTATTCACATCAATAACAATTTGATTAATCTTACCATTGAGCTTTAATGTGCATGTGGTGCTATCCTGTTGTGACACGTAACGTGACGCAGTATCTCGATAAAGCCCATCTCCATTCGGTCTGAGCCATCGGCAGTAATCGATCGTAGCTTCGCTGGTTGGGAAAGTATGACAACTGAGGACCGTTGGTTTTCCCTGATACGCCGAGATGTTCTTAGCCTGCGGAATGAGCTCCGATTCTAGATAAAAAAAAAATAATGCAGAACAATCAAGAGGGAATTGAAAAGCATGAAGCAATTAATGAGAAGCATTTATACCGGGAACTCCTCCGCCGTGTTTTACGGAATCATTTAAGTAACCACTGAAGTTTACAGTAAGAGTCTCATCAAGATTAACAGCGTGTGTAATTACGGGATCAACGGTTGACTGCTCAGCTATTTGATTCAATAATTCAGCACGACTATATTGGTTTCGCAATTAAGCACGAAACACTCCAACAAATTTAGAGCTAAATTCAGTCAATCAGACGCTGATGTCAGACGAATTGCTCGGCACAATTTACGATGATGAATTAATGTAGTGAATTGACAAGAATAGAAATAGTGTTAAAATACCTCCAAAAATACTGGAAGATTTATGTGGAAAAACAATCGTTATTGGAAAACTGGATTGAGCTGCTCCCGATTTTATCGCTAAATTGGTTCATTCGTCATTCGGAAGTTATGCATACAAACCAGTGACCGTAACCGGAACTATCGACTTTACTTCCCCAGCACCAACAACACCCAGCTGACAGCTCCAATCACCGTTGTGCGTGTCGTCAGCGTTTTCAACCGTTGCACCACATTCACCCATTGACAAACCTTCACCATTGTAGCTTAAAAGATTTCCACCACTTCCGCTTTTTGTTACTGAGTACATGGTGCCATTGGGACTTCGCATCCAGCAGAAATGCAACGGGGCATTGGTGGTGCAGCTAATCTAGACGGACAATTTCAAGCGTGAAGATCGATTTATACATTATAATGGGTTAAATCAAGTTTAGATCTATTCTGGTTGGAATTTTTTTCTATTAACTATTTCTATTGACATTTTTTTAGCGAAGAGCTTCGATTGAAAGGAAAGTACTTAACGAAAAAATTATATTTCTCCAAGTGAGATAGCCCAATTTTTACTGATCTACCTTTTATTCCAGTCAGATTTCAGTTTCGAATCGGATTGATGATGAGAAATTGAACAATAGCTACCTTGAATGAGTCGCCCCGTTTGACGTAGACTGCTGGAGACGTAATTATGTCACCTGAGAGATCTTTTTGTTTAGGATCTACAACGTCGATGAGACCGTGAACCGTGATTTCCTTATATTTCCTCATAGAACATTTCCATAGTCCGTAATCATGCTGTGACAGGTTACGAATTATGAGTCCGCACTCGGCTCTTTTCGGTGGTGCATTATCAGGGGCAGATGTGAAGCCACTTCCGTAATATTCGTAACTAATGATCACAAATTCATTTAATTACAGGAGTTGGGTAAAAAGTACATTGCTAGTGAGAATAAAATTGAGGAGTCTTACTTTCCATCGCCCATGCCGCCTTGAAGGGACAAAATAGTTCCATTTGGCGATTCGAATAGGCAATTGGAGAGGTAATCTAATCCAGTTCTGCACAGCATAGTCACACTGTCATCTGCAGCGACTACGGATATCTCAACAGCTTCCGGATCTAGATATTTTTTATCTCAATTATCTCACATCTTGATGATTAATTTGATTGATTGTTGGGATTGATACTCACTCCAAACATCGACAACGAATTCTTCTTCTATCAGCTTCATGCTGTGATCAACTCCATATCTACCTCTCCAAACACCAGCATGTTTAGCACTTACATTCAAATTATATATGCACTTATGATCTAGTAATGGAATGACGGCTCCATCAGGTCTTACGATGTCACAATAAATTGATGTCTGGTGGAAGGTTGAGGGTGGTACTTGCAGCGATTCAGAGGCACCGCGCTTCCAAAACAGATGGTGCTGCATCAGAAAAATTCAAAACATAATGAAATGGAGAAGCACATGAGTGATGCTAATTGTACAATGGACCCACAGTTTGCGGCAGTGCTTCCTCCGGAGCTTCTTCGATTGTGAAAGTCCCATAAATCTCTTGAGAATCAGCTTTTAATTGTGTTATCGTCCATGTTCCTTTTCGTTCCTTTTTGTAACCCATTCTCACTCCACAAGCGTTATACAGCTCCATGGCTTCGGTTGAGTTTATTTTCTCGAGAAGTTCATAAGTTTTGCCCTTCAAAACAGAATAGATGATCAATGTTTGGCTGCAGGCATGTAAACGCCACCGTAAACAGCCTAATCCAAATGTAGTTTTATCATTTCTATCTAAAAAATCCAAATTTTTGTGATGAATAAACACCTTGGCTTAGTACCTGCTCGTTTGTAATTCGACAAGAGGTTGCATTCTCAAATGTTTTCGACAGATAGAATGTTGCATAACCAGAGCTCATGGAGACCGCAGGTGCCGGTTGCACTGGAACCTTCTGCAAAATTGAATGGTCTAAAAATATTGAGAATCGAGTGAACAAGAATCGAATGAACACTCTGGCGTACCTCAACGACAGTCAACTCATAGACGATCGAGAATTCCTCATTTTCAAAATAACCTGTTAAGGTCCAGTTACCAGCGTCTTGCCAAGTGATATCATCTAGGGCCACTCTACAATTGTGTGCTGATTCGAAAGTTCCATGTGTCAAATTCATTTTTGGATAGATCTCATATAGTACATTGTTGCGCACGACGATGCACCTGTCCGCCGTTCTGTACTCATTCAAAAAGAGCTCTTTGCTACCTTTAAGGTGGGCATCTTCTTTCTTGATTTCTGGTGATATGATAAGATATGGTGATTGAGTAAGATAATTTGCGTGGAAACTAAATATTTATGTTTTGAAAACAATAATATCGAAATCAGTTCGATAGTTTTCAAAATGTTTATGAACGAGCATTAAGTATCAAATGGGGACTTCTCTAAAATTACGAAAGTCAATTCATTTGCAATTGAGTACAAAGTTCGTCTTCACTAATACCTACTTTCAAAACTGAACGATTTCAATCAAGTGCTCGCTCACTGTGCAACTGAATTACGTAGATTACCGTGATTTACAGATGATTTGCGCGGGAATTTTGTACATTTCGGGATTGTCAATACTTTTGTACGATTTTTAATTAATAAGGTGATTTAATATTAAATCATTAGAAATCATGACATGGATCCCTATTCTAATCGCTTTCAATTGGTTCATGAAGCGATATCACAATTTTTAATGCTTTCATTAATTTGAAATTAGTAACCTGAAAAATTTTTCCGTTCCTCGGAGAATTTGTAGAATACCAGAAAGTTCCGGTAAATCTAAACTTGAAGTTTCGGAATCGTGGCACACCATGGGCTTTAGGTGGAAAAACAATTATCAAATTTCAGATTTCCCTAAAAATTCAATAATTAAGCGGTGCTTTTTCACATTTCATTGAAAAATTAAATAAATTAACGAATCATTGCCTTTACGCTGCCTAAACTTCTGTCGATTCCGTCGAGTTCAAACGAAACCTGCAATTTAATTATTTTTAAGCCCTTAAACAATATTCGGTATTACTGTCGTCAAAAATAGTAGTCCCCTATTAATCAAATTTCAAATTATGTCCAACAGTACTCGACTTGAATGCTTCCGTCTAAAAGTAAAAAGACGCCAGAACAAACTCTACATCTCAAAATGTAAAAGTGATCAAGCCTGCCCGGGGGAATGGCCAATTCAATCGTCGATGAAGATGAAAGGGTGAACGGTGGAAAAGAGGATAACACTTTGCTGGGAGGCAATGAAAATCTCGAACAAGCGACGGGCGTGTATCTTCCCACAGTAGACACCAAGGACACTTCGAATGGAGAGTGGGAGGTGGATAGTAGTGAATGTATGAAAAGCCGGAAAGGGTTGCCCGGGGTTCTTCCGTTCTGGTTTTTGTTGGGGATTGGTTGAACCGTCAACCCGGGGAAAACAATGGGGTTACACCGAAAGGGATGGCGTTCGATGTTGAAAGATAAAAAGACCAAATAGAATGATAAATCTATTGACTTTCGCTCACCTTCATTTGCCGCAAACACACTAAAATCCGTTTGAATTGCCAGTAATAGGCAGAGGAGAATTGACCACCTCATAATGTCGTTGTTTTTGGAACTCTAAATCGACTCGTGACGGAACAAATTCTTTTATATGTTGATAACGTATCAGTATAATTGCTGTTTGGACATTACACATTATCAATGGGCTTCACAATCTCGATTTCAAAGATTAAAAATACGTACGCGTTGAGTTCGGCTTGAGGCATTATTCTTCCAGTCATGAATGTAGATTTTCATGACTGTCTGTAAAAGGTAATACCACATATTTTCCTTTTTTGAAGGGGCCATTTCTACATCAATGCTTCATTCACTCGCGGGGGAAATCAGGTATTAATTTCTAAATATTACAACTCGAGGCGAAAATTCATTGTACGTGGAGCGGACACGAGTTGAGTGAATTTCGTCTCAAATTCACATATTCATGGAGGCGAACGGAACTGGGGAAATGGAGACCCTAGGGCATATTGTAATGGGAAATGTTATTCAATTTTACAATCCGCATTTGTTCATCAGCGAATTGTGGTGATTATGGAAGTATAAAGAAATGGAGAATTTTGTGAAATGTGAAAAAAACCCATATTCATGTGGCGCCTGATAAGATATGTGATGGAGCCGTTAAACCGCTGTTATCAGGTACGTGCCATCACTTTGTATTTCATCGTATGCTCAAATAATTATCTGTAGATAAAAATATATTTCTTCACGCAAGGGCAACTTTGAAATTCAAGTGTCATGATTTGAAATGCTCTTCGGAATTTACGTAAGCTACTGAAAAATTATTAGATTTGGCCAATCGACCCGGTCCAGCCTATCTATGCGGCTGTGACTTATTCTGTACCGCATCCGAAGTTCTACAGAAAATAGGAGTTGACATGAGAAGCCACAGAAAAACTACCTGGCTACAGGCGGTAGTTCTATTAGCAACTTTCCAATCGCCGATGCTGGCGAAATTCGGCAAATTCGGTTTACAATATTCAGGACATTAGGCTCGCGCCTATCCGTTGAGCTACCTACGTCGGTGATTGGGTAATTTGGCCGGAAGAATTACAAACCGGGAACTCTCTGCTGCTCAGAAAATATGAGTATCTATTTTTAATTTTGGAAATTTCTTGCAATTTAAGCGGTTATACTTAAGCAAAGAAGATATTTGTGTGCTTTCGCGGGTGAAGCACATGGCGAAGTGTTACTCGAAGAGGTTCATTTTGGTCCAGCGTCGCCAAATACTTGCAGGTGTTCCTCGAGTTGAGGGATTGAAATGACAAACTCATCTCCTGAGACAGAAGCTACTCTCTCTTCTGGCTGGAATACCGGTTGATGATAACTTCTGGAAGTAAATTTCCTTTCAATTCCATAAATTTTATTCAAATAACGAATCAATGACATCTACGTATGCTCAATAGCTTTGGAGTTTCGCTCAATTCTTGTAACGAATGTAAAGCTATCCGGAGAGTATGATCAAAGACGTATCAGCACTTGCGGGAATCTCCCAATGACAAGCCAAAAGTGTTTTAATCTAATTTGATTAGCCAAATATTCAACAACCTGAACCTGAAAAATTATAAACTTCCCGGCAAAACGATTATAAGCTCATAGAAAAAATTTATAAAAATTTTATACCTCTCCAAATGAGGTGGGATTCAATAGAAAAAGTTTTAGAAAACGGCATATTTTCGGCCAAGCAGGCAGTATATCGCAAATATGTCACATATAATTGCGTCCATATATATTTTTCCGTGAGGGATAGTTGAGAAATAAACATTGTTTTAACTACGAGAAACGATGGGTGCAATTTTGAAGTAATTTAAAAACAGAAATATCTCTCCTGTGAGTTTATTTACTTACTCTGCAACGCGACATCACCGTCTGAAATTTCTTATTTATTCCTCACCCATGAATTTTACGAGCCAATCCCCTTCGATCGATGGAATCGACTGATGTGCCCACAAGGGAGGCTATGGGGACGAGTAGAAATCCACTTGGTTACATGGAATTACCAGTATCCTCAGTGGATTTGTCCACACATCCCATTTTGTGCGAATCGAAGTTGCGAGTACAAAGTCCAGAAGGAAAATCCATGAAAATCGGCATTGGGAGAAGACACATTTTGACTAGCGACATTTTCGCTCAATGGATAAAGTCCATTTGCCGTGTCCCTAGCGTCATCAGCCAATCCCATTTGAGATTAGACACTGGCGTGAATTGTGTTACCTCTTCCGAGGCTGCGGCTTTCGCATCAAAGGCAAATTTCAACAGGCGGGGAAGGATGTGGTACGTCCTGGGAGGGAGGGGGTTGTGAATGCATACACCCGTAATTAATATGCCTGATGGGGGTTTCCAAGTCGGATAGTCGATTACCATAATCTTATTGCGGGAGAGTATCCCTCGTGCGTATATCTGGCTGTGTCCAATGGCTGCTTCATGAATGCATTGATGGTGACTGTATGACACAGTGATATCAATTAGGACTGGGGGTCTGGTTGGACATCGGAGAATTATTGAATCTGCGACATTGGGTTTGGATAATTTTTACCAATTGCGGAATTAATTGTTAATTAAGAAGGTTCATCTCAAATAACAGACGTTATCATCTTTAAAAAATACACTTTTGTTTTTAAGGAATTAGTACAAATTAAGGTTCAATTTCCACTCAAGATCATTAGAATAATTAAAGAAAACGTCATTATTAAATTATCGACTAATGAATGCCTGATATAAGCGAGAAGAAATATTCTACGAATGATGAATTCAAAGGAAGAGGAGATGTAGAAAAATTATGAACAATTTGTAGTTCCTATATAATTTCAATATTTCATTGACTTGATTTCATTTTCTAGGTTTCTTTGAGACTATCGGATACTCTATCTATCTGACGACATTGGGACATTTGTGAATTCAAGAATAATGTTTGACAGAGGAATATCAATTGATAATGCGATCTGACTGAATATCAGAGAATTATTGCGTCTGCAACAGGTCATAAAATCAATTTGTCTCTCAACAATTTGTCATTTTTTGACAGTACAAGAAGTTATTGATACATTCCATAAGGTAAATAATGAAGATACATTTTACTACATTTATTAGATTTGTTAAACAGTAATAGAGGAGTCAACTTCAACTATTGATTTATCAATATACTAAAACTGAAAATTTAAAGAATCAATTGCTTTGTTAATGATGCACAGTAGGAACCAATGCATAGAGACATTTATTGATGAATTTCGTATGACGTAATTGGCAATGGAATATTTAACCCGTGTTGAATTCAAAGAGGAAAGAAATGTTGGGAAATAATGAGCAATTTGTCGCTCGTAAAAAATTCAACATTTCATCGGCATCAATTGCGGACTGAACATTTTCCACGTTACAAAGTCCATCTTTTGATAACGGGCAATAAAATTTTCCACATCAGTGGCTGATAATGGCGAATACCCATCTGTTTAATTTCCAAATCAATTATACGGGAGAATCGAAAATAACAATGAGTGCATTTCGCATTGTTTGGGGTATAAAAAAGACAATTTGAGAGAATCGAGGGGTTATTGTATAAAACTTTTGTTGTTAATGTTCATATATCAGTATTGGTACGATTGCTGTTATCCATCTGATAAAAGTATTGAAAAAATACAAAGAATTGAGTCGAGCGAAATTAAACCTTAAAATAATAATAATCAAAATGCAAATCATTGAGCTATAAAAAGATAAAGATCTTTCAATTATTTTGCACTGTACGTCAATACACGAGTCAGTCTATGATTCAGTCGGTAATGTCATTAGAATTTCGATTGTGATTGGATAAAAAAATTTAAATCGTCTGTTGAAAGTTGAAACGCCAAGTATAGACAGAGTAGTTAAATATCGTATGAATATGAATAAAAAATCCGTCAAATGCATTTTGAATTGCACCAGATAATGATCACATTCCAATCCCCTCATTAAAAAATCAGGGAAATCGATTAATTATTTCCTCACCAACGTTCCTATCACTAATACTCCATTCCCACTGCTATCACTCATCTAACAAGATCGTTAAAAAAAACCCTATAAATACAGTCACGCTCCAGCTATTTCTACGAGTCCAATGATCAAACACTCAATCTGGGCCACTACAACTCGAATCGCGACACGTAGACACCTGCATTGAGATAAAACCATTTTTTCCAATTCTATTTTACTCAATCTTTTTACGACGATCGAAGTACTATTTCTCGCCGCACAGAGGAGTCAAAGGTGTTGCTCCAGAATCTGGGTCGTGGTCGCATATCCACCGATTGAATTTCAAAATCGATATTCAAATGAATCCTTTAACCAACGCAACGGCTGGAACTGCTCATATTTTTATTACTAGAAATCCCGTCTCTCCCGGGCAATAGGAGCGCCTGCCTATAGCGCTCACCCAATTTTCTCCATAACTATCAGTTAGATTTTTTTTCTTACTGATCACAAAGGATTTGATGAGAGAATGGGGTGGCAGGAAAAATTTCTACCGCTATTTTTGCTTATAAATTACCAATATATCTGCGAATTTATGGCATGTAATTGATGGTTTAACAATATTCTAATAAAGTGATAATTTTTTTTGTATAAATCGAATGAAAGAGTGATGCTGTTAATATTACCTTAACCTGCAGTGAAATATTATTCAGAAAATTGTATTCTTCTTATTTATTGAATTCGAAAAATTTTTTTTTCAATGTTGAAATTTTAAAATTCCGGATTTTTATTGAATTTAACGAATAATATAGGACATTCCATGCTATTTCGATAAACAAATAAACACTTTTTTCCCATACTATTCAATTGTCTGAAATGGATCTTAATGAGCCAATTTGAAAAAAATTGTTTGTAATTTACGACAAATCCGAATTTTGGGACGAAATTTCTTGAAAATTCCGTAGAACTTAAATTTGATGAAACTTTTCGAGAAACGGACGGGAAGTTTTAGACTAAAAAATGTCAACAGCATATGCCGAATTGGATTCAGATTATCGGAATATACATCACTTCAATGCCACCAATGCGGTCTTTTGTCAAGCGGTCTATACAGTTTGAATAATCGTAATGTAACCTCGCTTTGCTGCGCTGGAGTGCTAATTTACCAGGCCATGTAGCGAAAGTATTTTTTCACACTCAAATTGAAATACAGGCTATAGAACTGGTATTTTCCTTACTTGAGCGGTTCAGGGATAGCCCCACTCGGGATTAACCGCGTTAAATACGAGCGACCATTCATCAGGTACATAATAGAGACGTTTGCCCTCTTGACCATATGTTACCAGTGATACATATAATGCCCACGCCACCCCCCTCCCCTCTTTCGCTCATCATTGCCACAGGCACAAGCCAAAACGTGAAAGGCTGATGAGATACAATGAGCATTGAGTTGACGCACTGTTAAATGGCCAACCCATTTTCCCCACAATAATACGTATTCCTGAATCTCCTCGACAAATAGTCCAGGAGAATGGCTCCTGGAATGCTGTTTGTATCCTACAATAGTACAAAACACTTTTGTGCATGTGTGCAGAGCAGACGCAACTCATGGACGACGGTGTGGGAGAGGGTAGCGGGATGAGGGTGAGGTAATGGAGCGAGTTGTGCACAGAAATATGGATTTTTTCACCGGCGATACATGAACATGCGTGCACTGTAGAATAACCGAAAATTGATCTCTCTGTGGGATCTTAGATTCTAGAAATAATGGAATTATGAGAGACTTAATACTTTCGGTAATTATATACATCAGCGAGAATTAATGCGGTCGAGATAACAATGGAGGTTTTTATTGATATTTTTTAATTTCTGTTGAGGCAATTAATTTTGTGGTAACCATGACTTATTGTTAAATGGAAATATGTATTCAGTTGATTATTTATGTTTTTTTTTAAGTTTAGAACGAAACCTAGAAGAAATTCAGCGGATGGTATTGTGAGTAGAATTATTTTTGGAAGCTATTGAAATGCTGTTCACGAATTAATAAATCAGAATAATATGTATAATATTCAAGTATCAAATAATGTAATGAAAACATAGAAATTAGTGATAACTAATTGGGCAGTGAACACAGAAATATACCAAAGGGGATACCAGAGGGCTTCGAATGTTTGTAAGAACTCGAATGGACTGACTGTTGGTTGGCTAGCTCCTTTAGCTCTTGAGAAATCGTCAAAAACCGACCGCAAGGAAGAAGGGCCTCTGGGCCTCATTTCCCCTCTAGCGACTTCGATTTTTGACAGCTCGAGAGATTTCCTAGGCGAACTAAAAGATCCTGAGGAACCGAATCGAATCCGTTTGTTTGTTTCAGATTTCCAGACAATTGAAGTGGAAAACTACTATCACAAATAGTTTCAAAAAATCTATCGAAAATTTCCCAAAATTATGAATCAATCGAAATCTATGGCATCACAATACAACGCCCCAGATGTGCCAGAATATGAGTCAATAGAAATTCGCGGTACTCACCAATACAGACTCATTATCCTCCCGTTTCAAATCACCAACGGCGTGGTATGATGCTGCAGGTGCCACCAGCGCCTCCAAATAACACCCGTGTTTACAATAATCGGCATCGAGTCCATGAAACCGAGGGTTATACCGATGACCGTTTGCGTGTTGTGTGCACAATTGCAATGACAATCTTCCCTCTTTAACAATTTCATAATAAACAAACACACAGTGTGACGAAGCAAAAGAAAGCCCGATATCGACGATAACCTGGTTATGCCGGACAAACACTCAAACCCATGAGTATCGACTTTGGAAATCGGTATTTGCACAATTCCTATGGCATTCCGGAAATGAAACTGTGTCGAGGATCCTGCGGAAGGAGGGGGCGTCGGTGGGGATGCTTGAATATTTACCTCTGGATGGCTTCCCATCGTATCGCATACAAACAATGCCCAGTTGTCCTCTGTATTTCGTTTTTGGGGGCATGTATAAAGTCAGCGTTTGTTGCTAGAAATGGACCACATAGCCCTCGCTGTAGATATCGACCGATTTTGTAATTCGGGTTTACCGCATTCGTTGTTTGGGGGCATGGAGAGGGTAGTCGAGCTGCGGTCGAGAGAGGAGTGCGTGGAGATCATTCTGGTCTGCATATTTCGTACAAGCAAAATGAACAAGCTTTATTGTGAAATTTATGGTCTCAAATTTTGATTTTTGAATGGGTTAATTTGAAATTGTTTAAAATCAGTTTTTTCAGGGTAGGGTCATCTGTGATATTCGAACAACTCATTAATATGGTGAGAATATCTCACTAGGTGAATATTAAAAATTGCCAAAATGTAAATAAATCCTGAAAATATATTAAAAATTCATGACAAGTGGCTTTTTATATATACCAGGCACACGGAGAGAAAAATGCAATTAAAATTACGGAACAGTGACGTACTTTTTTATAGAACTTTTCGCACTTTTTCCTGGACTTGTTCTGTAAAAAAGTACGGCACTGTTCCGTAATTTTTACGGAATATTGTTTTGACTCGCAGATTACGGAACTGACACGTAATTAGCTATTGGAACATTTAGTCACACATAGATCTTAGCCGTTAATCTCTAATATATAATTATCATGTCATTCTATAATAATAATAAAATTATATTTTATTAATATAGCATACAATATTCAATACATTTTATATATATCATATATAGTAGCTAGAAAAGTTTCGCATCAAATGTCGTTACAGTCATCTTTCTATAAGTTCTTCAAAGATTTCCGTAAGGAACCAAATTTTTTCCTCGATTAACCAAGAATTGACAAAAAACTTTTCTCCCTGCAGCATGAGAGCGGTATTGCACCTCTTCGTCAAGCAAATAAATATTCAAAAAAACAATTGCCGGGACATTTGTCGCAGCCGGTGGCTCCTGCCCCCGGGGCATCTGTTCTGTGCGCCGTAATCCCCCGACCTTGTCAAAAAAACCCTAAAAAAATCCTCACTACTCTAAATCCGAGATTGTTACTTGGCAGTCGGCGAGGGGAGGGAGCATATCCCCCAGATTATCGCGGGGTGATATGTTAGGCAGTGTACTCGACATGTACACCTATGTGGGGCTCATAGTGCGGATGGCTCCTCTCCACAATGGCTGGAAACTGAACAAGTACTTTGGATATACCTATATAAATTAATTGTACGATGTTTTCGGAGGGGTTGGCTTTGGTTTCTCTCAAGTGCCGGCTCCCCCCCCCCCCCCCCCCCTTGCCGAGACTACTATCCTCCTCCCTACTCCCGTTCGCTGGATTAAGAGGGTTAGTTTTTGTTGGATTTGCACAACAATACCTAACGCAAACGGCATGTGCTGGAGAATATCCCGAATACATAAGTTTTAGTCTGGTGAACCACACGAATAGCCATGGGGACCCTTAATCCCCAATACCTCTCCAATTTGATACATTCTGGATTCACTTTTTTTTTTTCCACCCCTCACGGTTTTATTTCTCCCCCTTTCACTCGACATTATTGTTATTATAAAAAAATACCAGGGAAACGTGTGTTTCGTGTGTATCCGTCAGAACATGTGATTCAATGTCCACAGCTTCCGACGCGGGAGGGGGGAGGGGGGCAATTTGGTTTCCCCTCTGGATTTTTGATGACACAGGGAGAGAAAAATGGTGTAAAAATGATGCCGATGTGGGTGACAATGTGCGACATTCGCTTTCCTGCGGTTTTTAACCTGCGGACGAGGTGAAGGTGGCAGATAAAAGATGGATTCTCCGGTTTTTTTATCGAGACTTTAAGGTGGTGAAATTGTAGTAGGAAATTCACGGGTCAAATTTTTGTAAATTATTTATTGAGCATACATCATGTGATCGGCGAGTCAAAATCGCCTTTTGGCTGTTTTAGAGGACAAAATCGACGCATCAGATTTTTTGGTTATTTTTCCCGATATTGTAAATAAATCGAATAGTTGAGGGGAAAAATGGGAAATGTTGGTATGACAACAGTGATAATGCAAGAAATTAATTTTGCGATGCACAAAATGCATTTCAACTGTTATTTCCATTTTTTTTTAACCCGAGGGCACGTTAACAATTTACGATTTGTTTATTTCTATTTTTTCCATGCACAATTTATCGGAATTCACTGGAGTATTTGGTCCGTATATAGTCGAGCGCGTTGTAATGGACACGAGTGGTATTACCAATGTTGTAATTCCACAAAGGCAAAAAAAAAAAAAAGAAAAAAATATATATATTTGAAAAAGGGGAAGAGGATTAACTATTCACAGTTGCGGGGGGGGGTAAAAACTGGAGCACAAAAAAAGTGAATAATTGAAGCTATAAAAAAATCTCCCGATCGCTTTTGCGGGGAGATGGTGAAACACAATAGGCCAGATATATTCGACTGTGTGTACAGGCCTTCGGAAATAATTCCCGGTTTGCTCGAGCGGCCGAGTTTTGCGAACGGTTTAGAGGAGTGCAAGTATGGGGGCCAGAGGTTAAAATCGAATTTAAAAGAATGACTAGCTCACGAGCGGTGGCATTTCTCGAGTGTACGGGTGGCACAATAGCCTTTCAATCTCTCAGCTTTCTTTTTCCGCACTTGGTGGTGAAGAAATTCAAACAAACAGGACCAACAAATTTAATAAAGAGTGAAAAATCGCAATTCTAAAAATCAATTGGATTTACTATCAAAGTAAATCGAATAGATTTTTTGAGTGAATGTCGAATGGATTTTTTTCCTCGTGAGTAAACTGAAAAATTGACGAAGATGAAAAGACGCGTCAAAATTTTTCTTGACATCTCAGCAGCCAGCTTTTAACAATGGAAGATAAAACTGTTGACCGACTTAAGACGAGCCCTCCAGCTTTGGAAATAAATCCTTCGCCAAATTCCCTAGAATCAAATATTCGGAATGGCTTCCTCGAAATTCATAAAATATCTCCGCGGGTTAATAACGGGTTGAAAGCGGCATTTATCAAAATCTATCCTCCTCCCCCCCCCCCCCCCCCCCCCCCTCCCCCCTCATAACTCCTCGTCTGAATGTCGCTGATGACTCACTATTAGGTACGAATTACTCTAATACACTCATGGGCGTCGATTCGTCCACTGTGATTTATCCCCAACTTTCCGAAAAAAAAAACCCTCCCTCCCCAACTCCCCGACTCGTCCATTGTAATGCTAGTAAAACCCGTTGGTATGAAAGCGCACACGTTTTGAATTATGCACCATAAATAACAGGCAAATGGTTTTAACGCAAAAGGGTCGAGAGAGACTTTAAGTGTAAATGGAGGTCTCGTGCGGGAAGCATTTTCGCGAGTGTAATTTAGTGAGATTGTGCGTGTGCGGTGTTTTTTAAACTCTCTTACGCGCAGAAGGTGAATTGTGAAAGGGGGGGGGGGGGGGGGGGCTAAACAAAATGCAAGTTTAACCTCGAAAGATCAATAATAATTATCATGCATAAGGGGAAAGAAGAGATTATTAAAGTGGAAATCACAGTAGTAATTATTATTGACAGCTTAACGCGGCATTCCAGGGACTGACGTTGAACGATATAATTTTAAATCAGACCAGTATTTTTGCGAAGCGGGAAGTTTCGTAAGTAATTTTTTGTGTAGTACATGTTTGCATTCATGGTTAATAATTAAATATGGAAATATATTCAAAAATATTTCATTTGACATTTTGTGGACCGTAAATTCCGACTTTTAAGAGGCTCAATTCCAGGAAAACGAATGAAAATTTCGAAAATTCGGTAATTATTCTGATATTTTCATCTTAAATGTGGACATGGCTGAAAAGTCACAATAATTTCATACTCCCCATAAAAAACGTTCCTATTTGGACATGTAGAGAAATATTTAATACAAAAAAAGGGAATAATTCGAATAATCTGCTGGCGTGAATCATTTTCTGCCAATTTCGATAGGGATTTAAGAAAATAAATCTGTGACGTTCTGTAAATTCTCCAGCTTGTCACCGAGAAAACCCGAAAAACTCTCGTAATTTTTCTGGAAGGGGTAAAATCAAACAAAAATTCCAAAAATCCAGACCGTGGAATTTACGTAACAATTGACACTTGCTATAGAATTTTCCTTCCGGATTGCGTTTCGAAACGGAATTTTTCCTTTTCACTGCTAATTTAATTTTTTTACCTGGAAATTTCGGGGATAAAAATTCCTAAGTTTTCAAATTGAGCCTTTTCAAATTCAATTGATTAATTTCAAAAGTCACAATGGGAAATTGTTTGTTTCGTGAATATTCATGTTTTCGCCTCAAAAAAAATTAAATTTTCATTCTCTCCATTCATTATTTCTCTATAATTATTAATTACGTGCGAATGATATACAGAATCTAAAAAATTATGTGATGATGAAAATGCGTGAAGAGTTACTCGTCCATTAATGCCAAATTTTAATTGTCGCAATTCAAACTGCACTGTCTAATTCCACGTTTGCTAACCGTATTTTAGTTACCTCAAGAGGTTAGGAGGATAGAGCCGCAGGACTACGTGCGACTATTATTTTAATTGTTGTCGACCTTATGTTTCGTTGGTCATTCGTCGGACCCCCTTAATTACATCTCCGGGCAGCGGTTGAACATCAGAACAGAGCAAACCCTGCTGAATGAATTCCCGTGGACTCACTTGAGCCCCCCCCACACACACACACACACAGACTCATGTCCGCTGAAAAATCCTTCCCTTTCACTTTATCATCTTCACCCGAAACCTTTTAAACTTCACGCTAATTTCATTTCACTCATTCCTCTCCTCACTTTGTAATCCCCTCGGCGGAATCTCGATTTTTTTTCTCTCTCTCTGATTTATTTCATTTATTCGCGCTGCGTCTTCTCGTATTGATGCTCACTCCCATTGTTCATCAGGGCGTAATTTTCTTTTTATTTCGTCGGTTTTGTCTTTGTTTTTCGGTTTGGTAACAGGGGATCTCAAAAATTTTTCAAGCATACCAGAAGTATTTCATACAAAATGTGTTATTGTAAGGAAAAAGTATAAGTAAACCTTGTAAAATTCTCTTTTTTTAATAACCTGTCATGAATACTAACTAATTAATCTACAAGTGTCATTAATTACAATTGATAATAACTTTTCAATCAATATAAAAGAGGGAGTAATTCCAATTTTTTTAATTTCGAACAAGAGCGGATGAACTATCGAATGTTGTCCCAGAATCAACCAAAAAAATAATAAAATCAATTCGCTGGATTTCCAATATTTCAAAAAATCGTATTTCAGCAGAAGTTTTATTTGTTTACGTTCTGTGATTAATTTGATTTGCTCCCACTGTTGCTTCTCACTCTCGATGTCCATCCCAAGCTCTTTATTCTCCATTCTCCCATCGGTTTTCATCTTTACTTTTGAGTCAATCAATTTTCCACCTGAAATTAAATTATTTACCTCTCTCAGTTTATCTCATCACTGCATCGTTGCGCTACACTTCGATTGTTGACCGATAAAAAAAAAATCAACAATGTGTAAAAATAAAAGTTTGGACACGTAATTTGATCACGAGAGCGTGCATATATCGAACGTCTAGCGAGGCGTGTTTATGGGGCTCTTTTTTCGGTTGCCGGGTGTGAGGGGGCAGAGGGGCGGAGGAGGAGGGAAATAGGGTGGGGGTGTAGGTGTGGGAAATGTGAACAGGCCCAACAGTTTGTGCAAACAATTTTCATACGCTCTGTCACACCTTACTTCATTTGATCAACGCGCAGAGGGCTTCAGGCATCGTCCAAACATTTTTTTCGATCCTCCGTTCACTTCACTTTGAACAGTGTGAGGTTTTATTTTTGTTTGGCGGCTCTTTTTTTCGGACATTGGAGGGTGTAAAAAGCGCGTTGGGTGACGCCATTTCGCTCATGTCAAAGGGACCCCGTGATGATATTTTAGTTTCGCCTGTTGCGTTGAAAGTCTTGCTCCATTTTTTTTTTTTCAATAAAGTGCAGTCAATTAATTGAATTGAATTACGAGTGCTCGGCTCCATCGGTAATTGGAAAAGTTTTTAGGTTTGGCAATTGAAATTTTTGGGTTCTAATTGCAATCCGCGAGTAGAAAAATGATCGTCGAATGGGGAGTAATTCATCGAGAACAGAGGACGAATGTATTTCGAGGAAAATTCCGGGGATATATTTTATTAACTCCGGTAATTTAGCGGCCAGATCGGCTCGGGAGTCTAGCGAGATTTTTTTTCTCTCTAAATACTAATTCTACTCGAAGTTGATTGTGTAGTGTGAGTGCAGGTTATGAAACATTAAATGATCAATCCGATTTTTTTTACCTGGCACTGTAACATTTTAATCGCTCGTTGTTATTAAATTTGCGCATTTTTATTGGAAATCATTAAGTTATACAAGAATTTTTATTTAATCTTAAGAGTTACACTTTATGTAAGTTAAAAGTTCTGACAAGTAGTGCCTCTGCGGAAAAACCGTTGCAAATGAAAAGGGATTTTTCCCAGTGCATGTTTCGAAAGTTAAATTTAATACTCCATTGGCACCCAATGTTTCCGCAATCACGTAAATTAACCCGGTTTTTCTCCTGAAATCGACTTAGTACCGAACTCATGATGTCACTCAATCACGAATAACCCCTAGATCGACGTTTTTCTTTTGTGCAGATGGGGACAATGGGATAGCGGAAATTTTCATGGAAATTCAACGTCAGGGGCAGTTGTACCACGTTGACATGGGTTCAGTCGAGCGTTCGTATCTGGCATTACCATCCCCGGGACACAGATAAGACATTGGTGGCGCCCACATCGGGCGCGCTTCATAAATTCCGATAAATTATAAAGAGAGATGAAAAATAAAATGAGACGGTGTGGAAGCGGAGCAGAAGGACAGGGCGCCCGCCTCATCCGAAACTTGAAAGACGTTGAGACTCTGACATATATCAGTTTTTCGGGGATTATGTGCCCTTGGGGGCAATGAGATGTTATTCACGAATTCAACCCAAAATTGCCATGTGTTTCTGGTATCCGAACATCTGCCAAAAGGTATAGGCAAAATTATCGTGAAATTTTTTCGCTCATTATAGTGAACAGGCCGACACGTGGATAATACGTCCTGTCAGATTGATCCAAGTATAATCGTCGAGGATGAAGGCGGACATTCCACGATAGGCCCCGACTTTCTCCGATAATAATTATTCCAATGCGTCGAAACAAACTAATTAACGTCTTCAAATTGCAAGAAAATATACGGGAAATAATGAAATGCTGATTCAATAGTGAATTTGCATACGTCAAACTCAAATAAATCCATGTAAATGAGTTTTTAAATGAAATTTGTAAGTTAAATATGCAGCGGAGTGTTTTGAAATAGCTCCTCATCTGGTTTTATGAAAAGAATAAATAAAAATTGAATAAACATGAATTGAAATGAGACGAGTTCATTCCATGGTAATCGAATTTCTCTGTTGTTTTTATTATTAACTCAGAGGGATTGTAATGGTTTCGCTGGTACTAATGATTACCGATAATCTAGTGGAGCAACTGAAGATGTCGACGAATCTATTGATCGCTTGAAATCCATATTTTGTCGATAAATCATTACAAAGTCGATAGGAACAATTGATTTTTATGTAAAAGTGAGATTAAATATTGTGGACTCTTGAATAACATCACTTGCTCACATGTCATCATCAATGTCATCAAGATCTCAAGTGAAAGAATTTATGGAATGGAAGCACTATGATTGATGTTTTTTTTCCATCACTCATTCATGGATGTGGAGTGAATGAGATTTAAACTTTAATTCTTCAGTTAAATATACACTCAATGTTGTTCTAAATATTTCTCCAGACCAATTATAAATGTTCCAGTAATACTGATGATCATTCTCAATTGATGGCAGTAATAAATCCTAATCATCAGCCATGGAAACTTCAAATGAAAATCATTTTTATGAAAGAAAAGATAAATTGCATTTTTTTATCTAATTTTTCATTGTCCCAAATATTTCTTCAGATCAATTGCACAATCCTCATCACTACTGATTATTCTTTCAATTTCTGATCAAATTTTTCTGTCTTTTCAAAAACATTACATTAACATGGTCAAGTTTTCCATAAAAGAAATAATAGAACTACAAAATTATAGTCAATTAAATTTTTAAATTAAATTTTCCATTATTTCAATTTTTTTCAGACTAATTGTAATGCTTAATTGTAATTGTAATGCCTCAGATTAATCGTAATTGTTTCATGAATGCTGAACGATTATTGTCAATTGATGGAGATAACAAATTCTAATCGTCCACAATTTTCCTGTCCTTCCACTGCCATCATCTGCTATCACCGAGATCATCTAGATCTTGACCACAAGAATGCATGGCTCAAAATAAAAATGTGATTGATGACATATTTTGTTCTCACTTATTCAGACATATCCAGAAGGAACACATTGATTCCAGTGGTTTTCCTCTCACTGAATAAATTTCCACCGTAACCACTTGGTAGTGTGGTCTAGACTGGGTAACAGGGAGGGATGTACAAGCACAAAGAGCCACGGGAGGTGCTGGATGATGTTGCACCACGGGAGATGTAACCCCCCCTTCTCAACCCCATCCCCCCCCGCATTTTCTTACCACCACTTCGCCGTATATGTAACTCCAGTACAGCGCTCGATCCTCCTTAGTTTCCCCAGCCCTTGGTTTAGAATATTCCGAGACTCATCAAGGGCTAACTGTCTTTAACGGCTTGTGTTCCCCTTCGCACGAGACGTTGTATCCTCAAGTATCCTACAAGAGACGACTTGAATATTGATCGATGCTCATAATTGAGAATCAACGCTCGGTGACACATTCAACCTGTCTTGTGTACTCGGTTAATTAAAAGTTAGGGGAGTTTCTGGGTTATGAAGCAACTGCTTACGTTGAGCGGTGAATTATTTCACCAGAACTCGATGCACGGAAATAAGTCAATGAATATTGGATAAGATGACGCTCAATTGGTCGGGATTTAGTGCGAAGATCAAGTGCCTGTTGGGATCACTCTTAACATTTCAAATGTGAAATGTGACAGACGAATAGAGCCCATTTATTGGCTATTTTATCCAAATTTTTCCCACACAATTTAGTTGGAGAATTTGAAGGCTGACAATATCAGAATCTATAGTGCAGTCCGAATGAGACAGTTATCGTCTACAGAGCTACTTTAATTAACTACAAATTCAAGAATTTATTTTCCTCCATTTAATTTCCGATCGTGAAATTTTGAATCGGTCTGACGGTTAAATCCCTCATAATTTTCCTGAATGTGAGGTCAAAAAAAAAATCATTCACGCGAGGGACTATTAATCCCATTTAATTAAAAATAAAATGCAAATTTGAATTTCTACTACGTCACCCATTTGGGAATGTTTACTATATACGAATTACGACAGTCATTTCAACTGTTGTACATTCTCAATGATTTTCCAATAAATGTCCTCCCCGAAATCATCAGTTGTCATCCGGCCGCAAAGCCCACTTCAATTGAATGAAAAACTAATGAAATAAAAAGCTCAGTCTACTTGATCCCCAAAAATACCATTTCAATCGAGATAAATTTTCACCGACGTGAACTGAAGTGAATTAAAAACAATTCCTTTCACGTATCGATCAAAGATAAAATCATTGAAAATCGGTGGAATAACTCGATTGAGTGAGCAGTATAAGCGGTATAGTCGACTGGAAAATCATTTCTCACACGCATGAAGTGTCCTCTGAGCATCATATGATCCACCCACTCGTTGTTGGGTCACGTCACACCAAGCGCATAATCATCGAAGCCCAGAATTAACCGTTCGTTACGTAACGTATTGGGAATATACTTGTTTCCGGGAGGTTGGGGGGTTGAAACAGAGCCCAGTAATGCTGAGGAGCATTGTTCCGTCGGGGTTATTAAGCTTTTGGCTTGGGAGTAGTGCAGCGTTATTTCATCATGATACATCCGGCGATATTGTTATCCAGGCATATTCATCCCTCGGCTCGGTTCTGATCTATTGGATCGCTTCAATTTGGCAAAACTAAAATATAATCCTGTATTAGGTGGTTAATAGGCTTTAACAACAGGACGAACGTGAGTTAGGGGCCATTATCGATTATAATCATTATTGCAAGCACTTTGTGTGCGCTAGTCAATTTGTCGCACGCAATTTGTGACTAATGGGATTGCACTGACGGCAATAGCACTCGATACAAAAGTTTCAATATTGGGGAATAATCAATAAATTGCGTATAATGGGGATAATGGACGTGTTTTATATATGCCGATATGTTATGTGGAATTTATAATTACGGAGAGCGAGGAATTTTAATTGTTTACTTGGGCTGAGAAGTCATTGATAAATTCACTTGATAAATTTTTCCAATTTTTTTCAATTTTTGATTGGTAATGGTCGGGAGACGGAGATTGTGTAATTGAATATTATTTTATTGAAGATTATTCTCCGATTATAATTGTCCTCTCGCAGAACTACAACCCCCATACCCATTTACATTTCAGATAAATTATTGAAAATTTAATCCATCAAAACTACCTCATTAGCCCCGAGAATTTCAGGAGCCCCTCAAAAACCTCAAAGAAAATTGACATTACCGCGGAATAAAATCCCTGAAAAAGAAGCATTAAGGTCTTCATTATTAGCAGAAAATTATCCCCAGCGAATTCAATATTAAATATTAAACCCGAGAGTTTCTTCGCTCCAATTAGAACCCCAGTGATTACACAACCCAGAATATTCCTCGTTAATTAATCCACTAGATCGATAAATCGTCCGTGGTCTAGTGTTACAGAATCCAGTAGAAAAAAAAAAAAGGTAACAAAGTTAGCGCTTTTACCTCGGATAAAGGAGATATCGATTTCATCTGCGTTCGAGTGGATATCGTTAATACACAATGTCACACTGATCGCACGTACCATCTAAATTCAGATAGAGGAAGGACATCTGGCTGTTACGTTAGAATGAAACTTTAAAACTCAATGCTCAAACGTTATCTACTCGTTCTGCTTTCTTTTTTCCAAACCCTATTTTTACTGTATCATGTCCACCGTTATAGGTTCACGATGCGACTATACATTCTGAGATAAAGGAAAACGAGGGCACGTGCATTGCCTTTTCGGCGTCCCAAGGATCATTGTGAAGCGTGACTTGGCCGATCCCAGTGGATAACGCACAGCGGGTGTTGACGGCGATAATTATCATCCTTTTCTTCCTTCAGATCCCCCCCCTTTCCCACCATGAGTAGGAGCCTAGGGACTCGCTTGTGTAGTCAAATCTCCGATATGGAATCCAATCAGCCGGAAAATTCTCGGGCTTTCTTGGAGAGTATCGGAAAAATCGATTCGTAAAAGTAAAGTCGGAAGGGATATGTTATCGCTGGGATATCAGGATTTGAGGTG
Source organism: Psyttalia lounsburyi (assembly GCA_030522865.1). Lineage (NCBI taxonomy): Eukaryota > Metazoa > Arthropoda > Insecta > Hymenoptera > Braconidae > Psyttalia > Psyttalia lounsburyi. Next base: position 50,380 of record JAPYZN010000197.1, read on the forward strand.
GAAAGGTGTCGATGGGCCAGGTGTAATTACCCTTAAGTGATTGGTTTCTCGTGAGCGTGACTATTGGAGTTTGGAATTGGGGGATTCGTCTTGTGATTAGGATCGCAAGATGTCTCAATAGGATCGGCTAATTTTGATGAATGGGAAATATTTAACGTTTTAATAAGTACTCTATTATATTTCATCGGTGGGTGAATTATGATATCAGTTTCAATTGCTTTATCGGGCATTTTTTGTTAATAGTATATTGTGCAACTAGTGCGTAAAGTAGCGCTTTTTCGCACGAGGGCTAGGCGATCACACGAGGCGAAAAAGGCGATACGCACGTGTTGCACACCTAATTTTTTGCAATACCTGCCAAAATTCACTTTGAGGGGAGGTTTGAGAGCAAAGTGGTTTTTTTGTGTGCGGAGTGCGGAAAAGTGCCACTTTACGCACGAAAAACGGTACCGAAAAGTGAACTTTTTGGGCAGGTATTGCAAAAAATATTTTAAAAAATACAACTTTGAACAAGCGCGCATTGATGACGTTCACACAATTTTGGACAAAATCTGCTCAAATTTTCTCATTTCATCCGTCGTCATGTCCTCATAAATACAAATAAGGTCACCCAAAAGACACGATTTACCTACTGACTGATGGCAGCCCAGCACACGTAGAATAGGAATAGCATTATTCCAGAAGACAGCAGTGATACGACCAAACCCCCCTCAGTGTATCTGTACACCAGAGCTAATTGTGGCCGGTGACACGCACGACTAATTGCACTTTATCTCCGTAAATTAATCGTCCAGCGACTGCCTACCTTGGTTCTGAACCAGTGATTGCAACAGTGTGTCAGCCCCGAGTTGCGCTCAGTGAAGCCTGGGTAAAACCACTCCTGTGCTCCTCTGTGTTCAGTCATCTGGGGGTATACTCTCGACTATTCAATCCCAGGTAACGTCCCATCCAATCTCGGTACACACCAATTACGGGTGAACTAAAATGCAATTTGTTACCCCGAATTCATTTTTTCCGCCGTTATTTTCGCCGATTGGAAAAAAAAATCGCACAATTTTATTGTGATTAAATCTAAAATCGATCACAACAATTAGAGGTGATGAAGTCTAGTTCCCATCAACAATCGGACCATACTCTCTCGGCGGATTGATTCGACACGGTTTTAATGATTTTTTTTTATTGAACTCTTGCTCATTCAAATTCACAAAAGCACTTGTGCAATGTTTTTTTTTTCTCCTTTGACTTTTGTATTTTATTTAATTCCCTCTTCAAATCTCGGGGTATTATAATGAGGGCTAGGTTCATTGGAACCACAAATGATTACACTCGGGTCTACCCTCGCCATTCAAAGGCGTCCCGGTGAAACCACAAGGTAACGCAGCCACCTCATGGCGCTGACGAGCATTGGCAGGAGAAAAAGAAGGTGGCCGGAGGGGGGAGGCGGAGAATGAGAGAACGAAATTCGATTGAACAAAGCACTTGGCAAGATTACTTCGGTTCCCGCTGTGGGGTGCACACGAGGTTTACAGCTGAAAGAGCTGAACCTCATTTGGCAGCATTATGCAAGTTGGTAAATTATTCAACATCAATTCACGGAGATTTGCTATTATGAGAAAATAAGAAAGTTTCGTTATTTGTTAATTTTGTATTTCATCCAGAGCAATCTCCAACGTCTTTCCGAAATTGCACTGCAGGCCGAGCCTAACATAGAAAAAATTTGCAAGTGTTTAGTTAAAATTAATGTGTATTTTTATTTTTATACAATTTATTGAGCACAAGTCTGCAATCAATCTGTCTGCGATTTAATAATTAAAGTTTGGTCTCCTAGCACGTGGGACGTAGATATCTATAATAATATATACGCATTAAATTATGAGCGATCTTAAAAAATGAATGTGCTTAAAAAGTCGCAAAAACTGGAAATATTCTAATCTACTTAAAAAGGTATTAGGATTTTTTTTCAATTTTCCAATTCTGTTAATATTTTTCTGGGATGTCTAACGAGTTTGGATTTTCAATATTAATTTTAATGGAATCCCAAAAAGTTGTAAAAATTACTGTTCCTTGAGAACATCCATGTATACTCTGAAAATTACGGTTCTAAAGTAATTGTGAAAATTGATGTCCAAAAAAAAATTGAAAAATGCCGAAAAATTATTAAAAACCCGTTCATTTAATTCTCAACAATTAGTTCAACGAAATTATGCCATCAAAATTAAATTGACATAGCCCAATTGTCGGCAGTTACTCGTGAAAAAAAAATACTGAAGACGTAACGAATACGGAGCGAGTATTAAGCATCATACCCATGATGATGATGATCATCGCCAGAGGTTCGCTCGGATAATTATCAGAAACCGGACCACAACATACCTTGCTAACTTTACTCCTCGGGGGCATCATCCTATCAAGGAGCCGTCCTTTAGCCCCCAGCATCTCCCCCGTGGATTGCCACATAATCAACCGTTTCAGTTTCGTCGGTGTACTTACACTATCTACAATGAACACCAACAGTTACCCTAATGAATTCTCAAAATAAAACGGCCAGATATTCGACTAATGAAGCCCAGAATTAAGAGGAGACCGCGATGAAGTTTAAAACTTCCTGAATTTTGGTGGGACTAAGCTCGCAGCTTTTAGTACATATTGGGGGGTTTGAAAAAATGCGGAAGAGATAAAACGGGATGAAAGATATTTAATCTTTCAAAAGTGCTCAAATACCTCATTTTTTAATCTGTTGATTTGAAACCTGGGAAATAGGAGGTAGTACAAATGAGTCAACTGCTGGACCTCTTACTGCTGGAAATTGATGGTGTTTTTTCATGTGGTTGGGAGGCTTAAAAACCCATTCCTCAATTTTTTTCAGATTTTTTTCAGCAACGCCGTTCGGAGATACAAGTTTTTTTCATTTTTTCGCAATAACATGAATACCATTCATTCGAATTTCGGCGAATCAGCCTTGGAAAATATGTTCAGTAATATTCGGACTAAGAAGTTACTGAACAATATGATAAAATAAAAAACGACGGAGTTATGATAATTTAAGCTATTCAGTTTGCAGAATTTAATATGCGGAGATGGCAAATAATCCTAAAAATATTGTGGTACAGACTTCAATAAACTAAGTAACGGCGTGTTTTCGTTGTTTTACAGAAAATGACAGTTTCAACAAAACATTAAAATACACAGCTTCCGTAGGAAAGCAATAAAAATAAACGGAATTTCAGTGACAAACTAATCCCAAACTATTCCCACTAGTCCCACGCGAGATTAAAAAGCAGGAGATAAAACTGCACTTTGCATCAATTAATATAACCGATAAATCGTTGAGCTTGACGTCGAATACCCCTCAGACTTGCAGGGATTAATACTGCTTTTTCCAGCGACTGTTATCATTGAATCATTAACACCGGAGTATAAATGCCCCTAAATTCAGCCTTCATTGAAATTCCATCAATCGACCGGTTGAAACATTAACTGACATCAAAGTGACATTCACACCAGAAACTCGAAACATTCCGCGATAAATGACAGCGCGAGAGCGCGAGAATAACACCCACGCCATTCAATTCATTCCTAACGCTTGATGATAAAATAATCGCCGGTGGAGTATGAATAAGTGTTGTCGGTTTATAGCTGGCGTTGCTAATGCTCCCATCGGCGTCTTTTCGGCTAATGAGAAAATGGTTGATTTGTGCTGTAAAACCATGAGAAATCATCTGCTTGAGGAGGCACAACAGGAATGATTTCGCAGGTGATAATAAATGACTTCTCCTCAATCAAATTAACTTGTATTGTCGCCATCGAAATGATAATTCATACGTTATTACACGACCGGGCTTTATTCGATTAAACTTTCACAAGGCTCATTACTGCAGTGCTAATTAGCCTTTTAATTGTTGAAGCCAAACGGAGAAGTTTGTTGCGCAAGTGAGTCGACGGTTGAATTAATTTCTCTGTGTGGCTTCATTCATTTCGATTAAGTGGTTTGCGTAAACCATTCACGTTTGGGGATGGAAGGAGAATAAAAGTCGGGTTACATATTTGGTGAGGGGCAGTTTGAATTTTGTGGAGTGATCAAAATTGTGGAGCTCTATTCCGGTTTTTCTTGATTGGTTTAGACGGATGTAACCCCCGCAATGCATTCATTACACTGTCATTCACTTCAGGTACAATATATTACATTTTTTGAGGGGCACAGGATGCGGAAAAACCGGAGTTTGAATTTTCATCTACAGTCTAGAGGTCTTAACCTCGACTTGCCCTCTAAGTACCAGTAGTGCTCCCTGATCATCTACAAATTGGACGCAGCGATTGCTAGGCTCAAACGACTTGACCAGCCATCAGAGTTTTCATTCTGATCCGGCATGAACTGGTATTAGCTGGTCTCTTTCTTCCTTTACGTGTATCATTCCGATGTATTTCAATACTTAATCCCGAACATCACGTTCCCATCTAAAAGGAGATAATTTAACCTCGCCAGCTTGTTTCCAGTTGCTCTAGTGACTTCTAATTATAAATAGTGATAAAAATCAGACGGGAAATTTGATGGTCAGGTGACAGTCAGCTGGTAGCCGTTCTCTCTCTTTCTCTCTCCTTCAAGATACGGTCATCTGCAGCACCATTCGTGTACGCATGACTGCCCTTAAAAAGACAGTATATACCAATGACTGTTCATGAGTCTTATTGAAATGGTTGACGGCAATTTGAAGCCAGAAGTGTTGACCACGGACTATGAGGATGGTTTCATCGGCGCGGCAAAGGAATTATTTTCTGATGTCCATCCTCATCGCGGATTGGATGATGAATTTGCTGCTTATGTTAAATTTTAATTGTCCTGGCGTTAGTCTTTCCTGGCCAGGAGCGGACATTTATTTATTTAACGTGTTGATTAGTGTCGCAAGCATGCTGAAGATTTAAACTGAAAAAGATGCTCCCATTAATTCGGGTAGTCTACATTATCAGTCGATAATTAGTCGTACATTTCGTAATTCTTCGCTTCATAAAATTTCCATTATCGCTCCAGTCAATAATGTCGGAAAACACGATCTCTCAAAGACTGATTTCCCATTTGGGCATGAGTAAACTCAACGACATAATTGTATCAACCTTTCACAGTTAATGGTATTTGCTTCGCGCGCTTGCATCCCTCAAATCGTAATTTAACCTTTTGAATCGATACATTTTCATTCAATCATTCATTAGAATTGTGATTTTTTTTGTTCCCTCATTCAATCAAATTATCCCTCCGGATAGAGCAGACCCCTTGAACTCTGGCACTCGATGCCAGTACCAGGAATTTTCACCTCCCTCTCTCTATCTCTCATTTCACTTCACATTTCGTTCCCCCGATATTTCAGATGACGAGAGAAGTTTACTCTCTAGCCGATTAAATGTGTACACGGTGGATCGATCCCAATAATTAAATCTGTACGGGAATGACGAAGGATTGGTGAAAGGAGAGAAAGCGAACGTGAAAATTATATTCGGCGGCAATCATATCGCTCAATGCAGGCGTGGGTATTTCTGAGTGGAGGAGGGATGGAGTCATATAACGAAGGGAAAAATGTTGATAATGGAAGTCGGAGAATCAATCGGGTCAGTGGAAGTCGTATCAGAGCCCCAGTGAAACCCGAGTAGAAATCTGAAGTGATCCTGCGACATCCTCGCCCTCTCATACGTTAAACCGAGTCCCACCAAACATACGCAGGAAATTCGTCCTATTGAAATCAACTGAAAATCTTTACTCAATTTTTTTTAATTTTCATTTTATTTCAAAAGATCCGTTGATTGAAATTAATAAACTTATGTATATGATTAAAAAAATGAATTACATTATATGAAATGAATGATTTATTCATTTCGAAGAATACTTTAAAAGGAACGTCGACAGGTAAATTTTTTTAAACTTCACGTCTATCTTCTATCCAATTCTGATCTGCAATATCAAGAGAAAATATATAAAAAAATTAGACGGTTGAAGATTTTTCGGTTTTTTCCATTTGTTGGTTACGTTAGCCTCTTTAATTCACAGATTTACGAATATGTCGAACGGCATTCAATAAACAATGTGGTCGAAGCTAAGCCAAGACAATCGAATCGCGAACAATCTTTATTTTATCTGAATAAAGAATTCTTTTGGGTCAAATAAAATATTATTAATAATGGAAAAAAACATTCATTTGATACAAATAAAACTTCGAATTATTTTTTCAAAGTGAAAGAATGCACTACTTGAATTTAATCAAATGTTTGATAATAATTCGATTGTACAATCTTATAAATCGTGGGCCTTCAGGGGGAAGCGCTGATTGCATGGGGGTATTGAGGACATTTTTTTCACCAAGTATTTACATGCGCAATCCCATTGAGTTCGCCGACAATTCACCTCCCGCGGAGAGGATAGCAGCGAAATTGCCATTGACTTACGGATTTTCCAGAGACAAAATCAATCTCGGTAAGAGGAGACGCGGATTTGATTAAAACGCAAATTTAATCACATCTGATTTTCTACCCGTGTTCTCTGTAATTCTATTATCTGCAATTTAATTATCATTTTGTTCGGGTTAAAAATGAAAGGGGTTCAGAGCAAACGGGGTGAGGATCAAGTTTGCGCCTAATTTAATGAAAATTGGAGTTTTTATGCGAGTGCACTCCAATTCTCTCGTCAATCCTTAAAGTTGCAAAATCTCCTGATAATATTTTTTTTTTCCAGAGTATCAGGTTCTCTTGTCCGTTATTATTAATCCAATTTCATTCATATCAATGTCGATGTCAATATTTCTGAATTAAACAACAAAAAATGATGAACTCATTCGTAGTCAACTGCAGTTAGGAAGTAAAATAACCCTGGGATTTTTTTATCATCTCATCGATTCTTCGCTCGACCTCGCCGCAGAAGTTATAAAAATACTACTGATAAGACGGTACTCAGAGAATTGTCTTTTTTACCACGACGACATTCTCTTGTCCTGCGTTATTCATTGAACTTCATTTATCATTGTATCCATGAATTCAACGTCTCCGAATTAATTAATAAAGTTAACGAAACAATTCAAAGTTGTTTGCCGTCAAGAAATAAAGCAATCCATTTGGAGTTCATTAAATCTCCTCAATTATTTTTATCGCCTCGATCCTACGCTCGGCCTCAGCACAGGAATAATGCAAAGATGTTACATCTCCCCCGAGAATTAATGTATAAATTCATGAGAGCACAAGTGCACCCTATACCCACCCACAGCCAGAAGAGGTGGAGTGCCGAGCGATAGAGAAAATTTATTAAACGTCACCATTAACAATTCCGCTTTAAAGATAATTTCCCCACGGCGAATAAACCATTTCGATACTTACCCCCCCCACCCGCCACCGGATTTGTGCGACTCTTTGGCTAAATGGAGCAAAAGAAATCGTGAGACAGAGAGCAAAACGGATGCGGTGCGGCGGGCCTGACAATGAGAGGAAAGAGGAGATCGTTTGTGCGGAAGGGTTGAACTCGGGAATATAATCCAGAGACCTCGTATATTATGAAGGTGCAATCCGTCGGTGAGGGAGGGATTTCATGCGGATTGCACTCGGAAACCAGTGAGGCTCTGTATTGGACTGCGGTCATGGCCTTATCTCCGGACGTTATTCCATGTATAATTCTGAAGTTGACTGCTGGAGAGTGGACACGTGTAATCAAATATTCATGATGTCAATTCTCAACTTAAGCGGCTCCATGGATATAATTGAATTAAATCAAACATTTCGATGGATTTTTCATGGTGGGAGACTTCACCAGCGGATGACGAAATGGTGTGATAACATTGATCATTTAATATTATTGTTAAAAAAAATGTATGCGCGTAGTTGCGGAGAATTTAATAAATATCTACGTCTGCGTAGCAATGGTGGTGGATATTTTTGAGGACAGTCTCAAAGAACAATTATTAACTATGTATAAACGAAACATTTTATACAATTTTTTCAGGCAAATCATTGACATTGTTTCAAAAAATATCGATAACGTACCGGATAATTAATTGCAATGTACAACAATTGATTGGAAATCAGTGACAAATGCGACAAATCAAAAGTCATTGATTCCAATAAAATAATCCCATTTTCCGCATTAGCCCGACAAAAAATTAACACCCCCAATCATTCCAATGATCCTGCATAATACAATTCGATAAAATCAACAATGCCCCAGAGTAAATAATTCACGCTCTCCCCCCGCCCGAATAAATCCGTAAAAACGAGAGACGCTCAGCCCTCCGCACGTACGTGCAGAGTGACCACAAACTCCATCATCTGGATTTTGCCCGTAAATCAAGAATTATCTTCCACACGGTTGCAATTCCCCGGCGATTTTTTTCCACCCGGTTTTCACCAGTCTTTCAATTGCACCCTGTCTACACAGGAGACAAGAAAATACATCGACTACATTACTACGTTGAGCACCGTAAATCTCGATGGCAATCACCGAAAGTGGAGAAACTGCTCGAGAGTGACGATACGAGAGAGAGTTGAGGTGCTAGTGGATGGGACAAAGGGAGCGAGAGAGCGAGTGACTGGTGCTCGAAGCGATGGGTTGGAATGGGGTTGAATGAGACAGAATGAATGGCGACAGGGGGTGAGAGGTTAAGGTCGCTGGCTGATTGGGCGAGGGGCGGAGGGGAACGTTCATCCGCTTTTCAGGCCGACTCTTTCATCCCGTGCCCCGCCACTCGGCGAAATGTGTGATAAGACGATAGATTAGATTGCCACCCTCTTAAGTCTCTCATCTATTTAAATGAGTAATTATTATTCGTGCTTGCGGCTATGATCGTCGAGAGGCTCCAACGCCTTTGAAGACTGCTCTCGGCAGTTCTCTCTGTCTCTCGTGCGATATTGGAAAAATATTTTCACTTTTCCACTTCTTAACCCACCTCCTTGACATTCAAAAACAAGGGGTGACGGCTATGAAGCGGCCGTTATTTGCATCATGATTTTTTTTGCTTTAGTTCCCAGCGTTTCCGGTAAACCTTTTCGGCATTTTTATTATGGTACTAGGGTCTTTCGCCGTTCCATCACTCCCCACAATCTCTATACACAGAAAAATTTTAAGGTAAATTATGTTGAAGAGCTGGCCGGAAAAATGTAAATTACGCTTCAAATTACTGTAAATTTTATCTTTTCGTATTCATAGGAAACATGAGAAAAAAATATGACTGAATAGAGGAAATAAAAAATGAATGATTTGGGAAAAATATTAACAGTTGAAAAAAACCCAAAGTCGAAAATTCCGCATTTTATTTCTCAAATTGCACAGATTTTTTTGTAAGATCTGAAAATCTATCATTTTTCTCCTTAATTCAAAGTTCATGGTAGTGGTATCAATTTTTCATAAAAAAAAAAAGAAACTTGAAATTCTCGTTGATTTTTCTATGAAGTCTAGATATTTTGTGCATGTAATTTGTTGAAATTCCTGTGGACAAAAAAAAATTAATTTCGTTGATTTTTCTATGGAGTCTGAAAGTTTTGCGGATGTAAATCGTTAAAATTCCTGTGGACAACAAAAAATTAATTGCGTTGAAGTACAATTTTGGATGAGCAACCTGAATTTCCACCGGATTCCATCCAATTCTGGTTCCCTCCGTATCCCCCTCTCACCGCTACTACCTCCCTCACATGAACGCAAATAGTTATTGAAACATCAAATTTATCACTGTCGATGAGAATCTGTAGGTGGTATTAAAACCCAACACTCGTGTGGGTTTTCCTCGTCCATACAATACGCCTACAGATATTTGTTTTTGTAGGTAACTAGAGCCTCCCGTGTATGCCTCTTTTCTTCTCTTTGCGTGTCGTTAAATTAAAGGACAGTATTTATTGTTCTGCTCGTAGCAACAAATTAAGGAGCGACAATCAGTAAGATTAAACAATTTAAAAACACAACATAGCTCTATGCAACTCCGACTGAGAAACGAAAGAGAATAGAAGTGGGCATAAATTGAGGATAAAAATATTTAATGCTCTTTTGTGCTCTGTTTAATCGATACTAGATATGGAGAGGCATGGATTTTTCACCGTTGAGGCTCAAACGGATATACAAGCCTCGGAGATATTGATCTCAGTGACTCATCATTGGGGATGATTTATTGTTCCCCGGTTGAGTGACGATACGGCTTTCACTCCCATTGATCTGAATTCATGAGCTCCGGCGAATCGTAAAAAAAAAGCGAAGCATTTTTAATAGCCCGGGGTAATTAGTAATTAGGCAGGCAGAGGTTCTAAATGGAATGTTATTAAATATTGAATTAATGGGGGTATTTCAGTTTTATCTCATTTAATGATGAGTTCATGTGTCGCATGCACTAAGTGTAAATATTTGCATGTTTTGGGGGATTGTGAAAATTAATTGAATCTAGTGTTTGATAAATTAAAGTGGGAGGATTAATATTCATTTAATTAAGGCCGGATAATGCAGATGATTCTTTTGGTGAGTATTAATATGTAATGGTGAAAAGCATTTTAGTGAGTAATTAATATTCAAGTACACCCAGAAAAATGATGCATTTGAAATAAATAAGTTATTTTCTTATATTTAGTAAGGGTAAGGACAGTAAAATTAATCTTCTTTAGTTACCAATAGTTCAGCAATGAAAGGGGGGGGGGGGGATTTTTCGATACTTCGATGAGGCGCAATTCATTGTTACCCCGTAATTTAATCCGGAGAATGCCAAAAAATCCTTTTTTCTGCCTACATGGACCGAAAGTGAGCATTCTAACCTCGCTTCGCTCGGTTAGAATCGCTCACTTTCGTCCATTTCGGCAGAAAAATCGTATTCACCCCTCGGGAGGAAAATTAGACAAGCATTCCACACGTGCTTACAACCCTCGACTTCGGCTCGGGTCGTAATTTTGCACGTGAGGACGACTTGTCTACTTTTTTTTCCTCCCTAGGTGAGAAATAAACAATTTTTTTAAACAAGCGACGAAGGTCACTTATTTCTAACAATCGATTTCTTCGAACGAGAAAAGAGTTCAAATAAAGATTTTTTCATCACGCTGTGTCGGAAAAATAACTTTTCAGTCACTCCGCTTCGCGTCGAGTGACTGAATAGTACATTATGTCACCAGGCGATGAAAGTATTATCTGACGAAAGTGGCTTCGCCTTCGGCTCGGATTATAATCACATGAGTCAGATAATACTTTTATCGCCGAGTGACGTCTAATATTTTTCGTCTCTAGCCCCGAAAACCGCGATCTAACCGAACGGAGTGAGGTTAGAATCGCGGATTTTCGGGCACCAGGGACGAAAAGTACTTTTTCGACACATTGAGATGAAAAATTATCTTCATAACTCGTGAAAAAATTGGTTTTTGACTCGTGGGATTATATCACTCTCCTTCGGCTCGTGATATAAACCTCCCACTCGCCAAAAACATTTTTTTTCACTTGTCACGAAATATACTATTCTTTGATTCCAATCAACCGTTTTTCAGCGAGTGTTGATACCTAAAAAATCATCATCGCAATCCACTTAATCATTGACGAATACCCATCGCCGGATAAATAAATAAACCATCCAGCTGCGATTAATCGAACCGATCACTGGTCTCGCAGTTGCATGTAACAGCTAATATCAGTATCGTGTACTTCCATCTTGAATCTTTTATGAGATTACATTGTGCGTGCAGACGAGTTCTCTCTCGAGAGATTGAGACAGACAAAAAGAGGGAGGAGTGAGAATAAAAAATAACAGCGTGGATGCAGGGTTGGATAAGAAGGACAGTGTTATTGGTGTATGCGTTGGCAGTCGGTGCATGTGGCCTCGGCACCGACAGATGTCAAGACAAAGTGAACCGGCCGAGTTGGATACGAATACGGCCGCTGCACGAGGCTCACGGGGGGAGGACGGGAGGGGGCGGAACGGGGTAACTCGGGGTATATCCCTCGTGTGTTACATTTAAATGATTGATGAGAATTCTTGGATGTGGATCGCATGCTGGATCTCTTCGGATGGTAGACAGGGGCATATGATATGGAAGCTGGACAGAGACGCCGGCGAATGCTGTCGGTTGGGTTATCTATGCACTTGTTTTGTAGAACAACCTGTCCTGTGGTATTTAGAGGGGGAAAAATATCATAAATTATCATTTTTTGAGGCTATGTCTGGTTATGAATGCATTGGAGGATTTGTATTCAACAGACGGAAATATAAACGTATATTACGTTTTGCTGAATGTTATTTAGGGATACAAAAATATAACGCTGCCAGACGTTTCGTGAAAATTGAGCAATGACTTCATTTGAATTTTCAATTTTGTGAATTTACGCGTATCGCAACAATTCGGGACAATTGGATTTTTCGGGGTAGGAAATTTCTATTTGAACTGGAATTCTCAGCTATCTAGGCAAAATTAATTGTCACCTTCAACTGAATTTTCAGTTAATTTAGAATTAAAGGAAATTGTTGCCTCGATTTTTGAAATCCTCAGTAGTTTTGGTAGTCGTATGCTAAAAAATAAACAATTATTATTTTTTTAATATATCAAAAATAGAAGTCGTTACGAATGTATAAAATTTTTGACTTTCTAATTATTATTGTTTGGACCAATTCAATGTTAAAAAACTAGCTTTCCAATCCATAAATCTCTCAGTGCCCGAACGTATTTCCAATACAACTTTCTCTCGGTTGAACACAATCAATAGTATTGGGCAACATTTAATTGAAATTTTATCAGAACACGAAAGTTGTCGTAATAAAGTAATATTACATATATAACATTAGAGCTTTGTTCCACAAATCAAATGTACACCATTGCACTACTCACATTACTCAATGATGATTGATAAGTGCCACTGGCGAACAGCGTTTCATACGTGCGTAACACGAAAATGACGGATACCTGGGTATTAGTATCGGCAATGCAGTGGTGGTAACCAGCTGGGCGACCACGGGTGGCTCCAGTCACTCAAATAAATGACACAGTGATCATTTGTCTCCGCTACGATGGATATTCACCATTTCCGGATGAACAATGCTGCAGGGATTGATATTTTTGGCGAGCCACTGATTTTTCTCGAGTTTGAACTTACGATTTTTTGTCTTCTGGCTCTTATAATTCATTAAGTTTCAACGCATGTACTCATGCTTTAATAATTATCAACAGCTGATTGTCACCGTCTGGAAAAAGAACAGAAAATTTCAAATTTAAGTAAGAAATACAAAAAAAATTCATCTTGAGAATTTCATGAGATATCAACTTTTTGAACAGAAGTTGAATTGAATAGAAAACAAATTTTCTATTCATTGAAAATTGTGGTATTTAGTAATCGATTTTTATTTTTTAAAATTAGTTCTCATGCAATGAATGAATAAGGAAAATGAACAGTTTCTTTTATTTTATAATTTAGCATTTTTTATGTAGGAATTTTTTAATAGTTCACTTTTAGGTTACGAGATTAATCATTTTCTAATTTTATGGGAAATTCAGACATGGCATTACTCAAATTTTTCAAATTTTCAATAGAACCATGACTACTGAGTAGTGACTTAAGGTGAAATTTTATTTTTTCAATATTCATAGAAATATATGGGTTTTTTCGAAAATTACTGCACCAAAATATCGAATTTTCTTCGATTCCTCCGCGAAAGTTCGACTTTTTAGCGATTAAATTATCCAGGTATGATTAATTCGGCCATTCGTTAATCATTCAGGAATGATTGAACAATGACTTCATGTAGTTTAATTTTCTAGAGAAATTTCGGGAATTTTACCAAGCGAGTCGTTGTCTAGAGTCTAGACTGATCCCTTGGGTATTCTATTAGAATATTCGAACGGAAAGTGACATATAGATCGATCCACAAACGAATTCTCATCTATCGAATTATTCAGATAAATCTCGAGTGGATCACTATTTCACGAGATGATGATGGTTATGGACGCGAACCTGTGACGGTAGTCCACATTAATTAATCATTTCTTGAGTGATTGAAATATAGAATAGATCTAGCATTACTCGAATTCTGTTCTGTCTGTCCCCATGAATTACTCATCCAAATATCGAAATAGTTGTAATGATTGTCATCTCACAATTTCAAATTTAATTCGTCATAAGAACAATAAGATTTATTTATGGGAATGTATTTTACAGGAAACGAGCATTTTTTTTAAATTAGAGGCTTGAATATTATATTAAAATACATAGTAATCACACAGGCCCATTTTTCTCTCAAATATTGAGAAAACAATAAATTTATGTAATAGAATACCTAAAAAATTGTTAAATTTAGTATGAAAGTAATTTTCTTGTTCTTTTATATTATATTTATTACCTTACTTATTTTACCTATAAAATTAACGGATTACATTTAAAAAACAAAGCTGCGTAATTATATATTATTTATTTGATTCATAATCTGAATTAAATAAACAATTTTGAATAGCAAAAAAAAACATTTTGGGTTATAAATTGAAAGCCAACAATAATTTAACCAGTTAGAGCCTCTGTAGACAACATCAAAACATTTTTCGCCATTATTTACTACTTATCACTTATTTATAATGGATTTTCGCAATCTGAAAAATATCACTCAAACGTCCGCGCTTTTAATGCTTATAGTTGTCTCCCTTTATTGAGCTTTATGAAAAGGTCAGACATATTTGATTATTACTGTCGCCAGTATCTTGGAAAATCCGTCAAAAAAATCACGAACGATAGCAAGGACGATAGCAAGGACGATGCATCCATTTTATCCCTACCAAAAAAAAACTCCACCCATTTGGCAAATTCCAAACAAACATGGGACTGCATATACCAGCAGCTGAAAGTTTATCCAGCGGTGAAATAATTTGCATTCTCGCTCGTTCGGGGTACAAGAACCCACATTATTATACCGGACCGAACGAGATTGGCACTGAATATCGAAAGAGGAGAAGAAATAGGTCTTGCCAAAGGGTTATATAGTTTCCAATACGCTGATGTGGTTTTCTTGGTGAGGAGATGATTTTGTAATTAACTTTTTTGTTGATGGTTGCCCGACGTGTACTCGCCCATTCTTCCAGCGGCTCTCGGTGCATACCACAGTTGTGTTTTGCCACCTTTTCTGCCTATCACTGCGGCCATCAAAAACGTACCACATGCCGTAAATTGTGTTTGAAAATGAATAAGAACATTATTCTTAATTCGAGATTTTTTGTTGACAAAATGCGTCTTTTTGCAATACGAAAAATAGAAAATATTTTTTACGGCATGTTGAACAATATATACCGTTCATTTGTAATGTCTTTTTTTAAATTGCAGATAAAGTGTTTATTGAGATGTGATCGGAGTGACGGTTTAATTTACTGAAGTAGCTAATGCTCGACAGAAAAAAAAATCTAGAAATATCTAGTGCATCCAATTAGTAGAGTGGTTTCCTATGAATTAGAACATTATAATGATCATCAGTAATGTAACTGAATCCTGACTCAGCAAGAACTACATTCACTGCATTCAAAAGCAAATGGCTAGCGAACATTTGACAATAGAACCTCTCTATGTATGAAAATTCTACCCGAATTAGGTGAAAACAAAATGAAAACTATCACAATTGTTCGATGCATCACGACTAATCTACGAATTCCATTCCACTCAGTTTGTGCAATCGAAAGCTCTGAGCCTATTCGACATAGTCATCATCCATTTCATAGATGTAATTGAAATCATTTCGTTTGTATTTCATGCATCACTGGCTCTCTCCGCATCAGCCATTGCCACTATCATCATACCAAAATCATCATAACGCGGTGAATGCAAACAGATCATTCCATGACGGTCGTTCGCCCCAATCCAATCTCCACCGAGTATTATTCACCAAATTTGAAACACTTGTAACCAATCTGTTTGATGTTGCACAAGCATTATTCCACTACGCTTACACATAGTGATCAACTAATGCCATTGCCACTGCTTTTTCTGCCAACTATGAATTTGTGTAATTAAATTGCCATCTTTGGAAATCATTGAATCGGTGGAAAAGGGATGAACGTGATTTAATTTATGGCCAATTAACACAGAAATTTGCACAGCTGAACGACCAGTACTAAAGGAATTTTTAATGTTTCGTTAATGAAAAACTGGGAGATTCCTTAGAGACGCTGGTTTAAAATTTTACGCCAAACGCAATTGGCTTTTGTTAATTGTTAAATGAAAGAACGATTGAACGAGAATAAATAATCCTTCACGTAATCTGAAATCGGCCCAAAAATTTCCACTCATATCCCCCATGAATTTCGTGAAGATCCATGCAATAAAGGCCATTTCAATCCCACAAAATCTTCACTGGATCCCATAAAAAAAAATCACCGTATGAAAACACTCTGAATCTCCCCATTTCTCCCAATTGTCCACATATCGGATCAAATTTTTTTATCCACCAAAAACATTTTCCCTTTGATGGGCACATCCCACCACCACGTCGAAACACCCATCGGCAAGAGCTTAATGACTCACGTCGCTTCATTTTTCCTCTCCATAGTGTTGCCATGGTTTATTTCCTCCTTTTGTTATTATTTCCACCCGATTTTTTGAAAATCCTCTATTTTCTTTGTTTCTCGATCACGCTCCATAAATAACATATAGGTTCCACCAGCGGCGATGAGCCATGCTGCTTCAATAGTAACACAGGGGTTATACGTCATGACATACGGCCGGCGTTGGGTTCCGGGACTACACTCTCGCCCAACGGGTGTATTTTCACCTCCTCTATTTTTTTCATCTTTTTTTTTTTTATTTGTCAAGGGTGTATTTCTACGATGGCGAATGCCAGAGCGCCAAAAGCGATCGTTCTCGCCTTGGTTGGCAAAACGTCACGTACAACGGACGCAACAAAATACCGTAACCCATCGATAACAATGGGGGTTACGTGATGTATAATGTGTGTGTGTGAGTGAGTGGGTGGTTGGTTGGAAAAACGCGGGGAGGGCCACAGGAAATGAGAGGGAGGGAAAATATTTCGACGGGTTTGGAATATATGTGGCGAATTCAAGGAGGAAAAATACCCCCAGCGGGGGGCTTGGCAGGGGGGGGGGGATAGGAAATTTAGACCCCACTGTGGTTTATACGTACGAATGGAGCAACCCCTTTTGCCCTCGAGTGCGCAAATCTGTACGTAACGCTTCGTTGTGTATGGCCAACGAGCTGGAAGATTCATATCTCACTGCATGGCTTAGTCACTATGGACCACGTCATAAACATAATTAATTGTATGGTTTGTAGTTAAAGATTTGTGGGCTGATTGTGGGCTGTTTTGGATTTATATACTTCAATGAGGGATTATTATTTCGACAGAATGCGGGTTATTTTGATGAATTGTCAACGATTCGTACACTTGATTGTTTAATGGGAATTATGATTTGGGGAGGCAACCACTGCATTTCGCGATCCCGTCAAAGGAGACCTCTGAACGGAGGAAAGTCGAGAGTCTAAGGCAATGGAAACTCGTTTTTCTTCAACATTCGGGACTCCAAGACCGAATTTGACGATTTATTCAGATGGATTTGAAAAACTAATTTGTCAACAGAAGAAGAAGAAGAGTATGTTTGTAATTCTCTCAAATTATAGTGTTAGATAAATAATTACAGTCATGAATTTGATAATGCATAGCGGCAGTTCTTAAAACCATTTTATGCGAATTTCAGGGAAGGGATTCATTTAAGATTAATGTCTCGAGAGAATGATTGAAGTAACGATAAAGGGATATTGAGAATGAATATCTAATGACACTTTAAAGAAAATAAGGTACCACAATAGAAAATTCGACGTCCTCCACAATTAAATGATTGAATTAATATCACTCCCTCAACATTCGCTCCGCAACAGTTGAGAAATGCAGTTTTTAAGGATTGAATATGAATTCAATGAAACAAGTTCATCAATCAAATTTAGGTCTCCAATAAATCCAATAAATGGGTACCTCATAGCGATGACATACATCCAATCTAAACTCCCCGAATGAATATATGATACTGATAATGTGATCGTGAAAGACAAATTCTACTGACATCTGAAATAAATGTGACCCACTGGACAAAGTCCCCTCAGCCTTCGCTCCCCAACTATTGAGAAATTCATGCCAATTCCATCAAAACACATCAACTCCAGAATAATTGGGTCAGTTAGCTAATGAAAGTAACTTCGGTTCTTTGATTGTTTCTTCATCACGATAACTCGAGACTCGAGAGTCGGCTGTTGCATTCAGCACAAGTCCAAAGAGCGCATACATGTATAATTAATTCAAACATGAAGCTGAAAAAATAACATCTGAAAGGGGAAAAAGGAATGACAGAGTATGTCGCAGTGATGGCCCTTTTCGCAATTGCGTCAAGCATCATAAGAGGGACATGGCGGTATGGGCCACGCCCGTGTAATTACGCACGTAATTACAGAGAACTCTCTCTCGCTGTCTCTCTCTTTCAGATATGTTAATACCTATTTGCGTGAGTCGAGTTATGCGAGGAGCTAGTGCAGAAGGAAAAGTAGGAGGTTAAAGGAGTAGGTACATGGGGGACAAGGAAGAAGAGGTTGACGAGCGGGCAGGGGGGCTAAGGACTCGAGGCGTGCGAACATCTCGTACACATGGTCACGTAAATACGCGTAGGCAGGTCCCCAAGGGCAATTCCATCACTCCGTCAGGAAGGGAGAGAGAGAGAGGAAAATAAGAAGATGACGACGAGGATGGAGAATGTCGTGGCAACTTTCGCGGGAGGGCTGAGGTATTCCCTGCTTTCATCTTATAATCCATGCATCGCAATTTCAAGTATGTAAATGTGGAGGAGGGGAGAGGACGAATCTCTAGAAAATATCACTTGGGAAAATATTATAATAAATTTCGCTTGTGAAGGAAACGGGTGAAGAAATTTGAATTGGCAAGATTGGAAAATATGACAGAATCTGGGAAATTTTAAGAGTAATTTATTCAGACGCAATTTTTATAGCTTTTGATGTTAGTAATTCAGTTCAACTCGGGAATATACATCAGCAATACCACTAGTGCTCCAAAATTATCGATTATTTTGCTCAAGCTTCGTTGCCGAGGAGTGATTATGGGGAATTTTGCAAACAAATTTTTAACCTGGACAATTTGACACTCACATTTTGAGGCAGGGAAGCTTGAGGGAAATATCCGATTAGGTTAGCAGCACAAGTGGTATTTGACGGATTATTTTTTCACTCGGATTTCCACCGAATAGAGTGTAGCGAATAAAATGAAGTGAACTGTGAAATTTTTTTGAACTGGACTCAGAGTGGCTGGTATCTAATTGAGAAAAGCCATCAATGAAATTACTTCTGAAGTGTTTGTCATTGTTAATTTAAAACTTTGAGTCATTTAGAAATTTATCAAAAAATCAACTTTGAAATGTGCTACAGTTATTTGAAAAAAACTGTTGAATTCTTGAAATAAAGATAAGATTAATTTTCTTATTAATGGTATTAGACTTCCAAAAATGACCTAAATATTGTGGAACATTTAATGACAATCACTGGAGTGAAAACCCGGATTGATTTAATAGTTCAAAGCAAATCTATACGAACTTGAAATGCTATTGGGGTTGTAGAAAAAAGGTGATAGAGAAAAATGATCCAGCGATTCTGCGGAATGTTTTTATTCATGTTCAGAAACGTCCAATCATTTAAATATTTTCGAGGCAGTTTATTAAAAAATCAAACAGGCATTAAATTAGGCAATGATAATATTGAAGAAGAGAGAATATACACGAAGGATAAAGTCGATATCAATCTGCGTCTGTTGATATTGTTTTTTGTAGTAGGGGGCTTCGCCTCCTCATCTCTCCCGCCCGGGGGCTTCGCTCTCTGGACCCTATACGGGGAGTTCTGTCCCCCCCCACAACCATCCGTTTTTTGCGAAGTCGAATATGACTCGCGAGGGCGGTGAAGCGGCCGAATTTCTCGCACTGGTATCTCAATTATTTATTATTAAACAACAGTAAAATATGAATGATCACGTAAAATTGAAAATTAATTTTCATTGTCCACGGTAAATAAAAAAATGCTTTTATCTTAACTTTAATTTAAATTCAGAAGATTGACCGTTTGAATTTTTCAGACCAAATTTTTGCAGTATAATTGGTTTTATAATATATTGGAAAACGGACTCTGAAAGGTCCGATAAATGTATTTTTGATGCTCCTAACCAGTAATTTTCAATTTCCCAAAGACAGCTGCAAAATCCTCCTTCAATTACGAGAAATTAATGAAGCTTTTCCGTTTCATGCACTTTTGACTCGCAGAATAATCCACCATTCGGTGCCATCCCCTCAACTGCCAAAGAAATACCGCCTGAAGCACCAATAATTTCACGCAAATCGGATTAATATTCTATTAATATTTAGATTACCATCAGCGAAACAAATTAATATTCCTCTTTGAGAGGCCCCAAAAGTGGCGCTGAGAGAGGAAGCGTATAAAAAATCCAGGTGCTCCAGTCTCGTACGCCGTGGGCAGGTGGTTGGTTTCTTTTTAAAGAATTAAAAATACTAATGAATATAATTACTATATTGAACACATTAAGCTGAAATTTGCCGAAATCCCCATATATCCACAAAGTCCGATAATTCACAAGACAACCAGAATGAAAATGTTCCAGTCACCCTATAGTGTCTATAAAATATTGAGTAGAGGCAAACCTCCTCCCGCAGCCGACGGGAAACAGAAATAAATAAAGGACAGAAAACAAAAATAGAAAAAAGTTGATAGATTTTTAATTTCTGTACTTATACACATTTTGTAAGTCCTTCCTGAGCCCTCCCTCTCGCCTCTCGCCTCTCTCTCTCTCTCTCTCTCTCTGCCTCTCTCTCTCTACATAATGTGCAGCAATAAAAATCAATCAATCAATCAATCAATCTCTGCCTCTTACTGAATGAAAATTCAAAATGAAAGGAAAAAAATCATAAATAGTTAATTAATATTGATCTAAAAGATTGTAACCAAAAATTGAGGAATAAGTGTTTTCTCCGGCAGGACAGGCCAGAGTAATAAGGAACATCAGTAATGTAGGACAACTGACTTGTGCTCAAAAATTTTACGAGCCTAGGAGCGTTAACTACAGTTGGCAGACCAAAGAGCGTTAAATCGCAACATGAAGTGAGCTATTTCTCTTTAACAACTTCACGGCTACTAATCGCCCCCTATCGACCGCAAACAACCAACCGTCGGCGGTTAACAGGACTGGTGAAAATAAAATTATTGCCAATCTCTGGTTAAAATCCCTCAATTTCAATTACTCTTGAATCCTACCACACACCACAGAATGATCACCCGAAAATAAGTCGCAAGCCCCCCAGGCATTTCGATCACTCCTGATTGTTCATGTAAAACCGAATAATAAACTTGTCTCGAGGACTCTAAAGAATGACTTATCGACTAGTGTACCGAAGCGAGTAAACAAAACGAGTCAACGGCTCGTAACCTTCAAATGGACCAGTACAGAGACTCGTCATAAATCGGTTGAGAATGGTACTTTCATCGTGAGGAGGGCCCACAGAGGCGGAAACCTTGGGTGGCTCCATGCCCACGTCTCAACTCCCTCCCTACACCCCTCCACCTCATTTCACCTATCCACCGTTAAAAACATTTTGGTCTCCTCACAAGAATCGTGTGTGGCGACTTGCCATCCCTTCCATTACATGCTCGATGTGTACGTGGGTAGCCAGTTGTATACGCAAAAGAGGCGTCTGGCAAACGGGCAGACACCAGTAGACGGGGTGGAGCAATGAAGGAGGGAACCCTCGAGTAATGTGGAATAAGAAAAACGCCGAAAATAAAAGGTATGAGGGAAGTAGTGTGGCTGAACGATGTAGAGTTTGAGAGAGTGTGCGGTTTTGGCCATTGCCAGAAGGTCCCCCGCTGAGGACCGTGAGGATATCTTCAAAAGACGCCGCTGGCGTACGACGTCTATCCTCTTTTTTTCACGAGCACTTTCTCTCTTTTATTATCATTTATTTTTTTTCCTCTCTCTATTCAAAATTGTTCGAAACCTGCAGTCACTCCTTATTCGCCGCAGACATCAACCGTCTGGCCTCTGGTGGGTAATAAATCACATGGGGAGGGAATAGTCGTAGACAAAAGCCAGAACAATTGAGGAGAGCATCGATTACCGCGGGGGGCTTTGGCGCCCGGTTAGGCAGGATGATGCTTTCAATTTTTTTTACGCCGGCACGCGCACTACGCATGCTGAGGTTTTTTCGAAAAAACGGGGAGTGGTGGAAATGAGGGAGGGGTGGAAAACAGGTGGGCAATAGGAAATTTTTGTGGTGAGGTGGAAACAATGCGTGGGGAATGACTTGGAGCCATTTGTGGTGAGATTCGGAGGCTGTGTCTGACGTTGTGAATTCAGACATTAATTTTTCGAAAGCATTATCAAATTTAGATTATCGGACTTCGACACTCAACGAAGTCATTCAGTAATTGGTTATTAAATTGAATGATTAACTATGAGATGTTTATAATTTCAAAGTATGCGCAATTTTTGTGGTATTCATTCATTTAGAAATAAGAATTGTGGCAGTAAATTTTTCGGTTATTTGGACTTTCGAAGAATATTTATAAAGATTGAGAAGATATTTTTACGTCTCCCTTCGCATAGAAAAATATTCTCGTGAAATACGGGATTTGAAAACATAATTTATCCTTTTGAAATTGTAATTTACGTTTTTTATAAATTGGAAATTACGAGATCTACAAAAATTACGTGCTCTACAAAAAAAGTTTCATATAAATATTTATATAGTTTACCTTTCCAAAATAATTGCAATTGAAGCTGCAATCCCATGAGATGAATTTCCTCCTTTTGATGCATTTTGTTTACTCGGCCTGGTTCACTGGGCAATTAGTTAGTCCTTAATATCTCCGAGACAAGTTCATCACTCAGCCTTACATGCCCGGAATAGTAGATAGATCAGCATACCAGCGGGCATGGGGACCATTGTTATCTGTGGATCATTTCGTGACGAGTGATCGGACGAGGATTGAAGATGAAGATCTCAGGATTTCAAAGGATGGTCAACTGAGAACTGAGCGCCACGTCATCATTGGTTTGTAGAGTGGAGTATGTGGCTCGGAGGGCGCATTTATAATCGAGAGGATGATTAATGGTGAGTCGATACACACATCAGGGGTTTCTTTCTGCACCTCAATAACGGGTAATGGTATAATCACGGTGGGAACGGATGGTGTGAAGTCCTGGTCATTGTGGCTTTCGAATTTTTTACGATGGCGAGGTGTGAAATCTGAGCCAGGCTGGGGTGGCAAGAACCCAGTGATACCCACTAGACGTTTATTTTGTAATTTTACTTGTTTTTATTGCATAAGAATTTTAATTTCTGTGTTACCTCTTTTTATTACGTAGTCTCAATATTCCCGTGCAATTAAAGAAAATATTTCATTAAAAATATATTGTTGTTTACTTACTTCAGACATTCCTTCGCAGAGCGATAAAATTTAGTGCACTCTTCAATTACAATTTTGCAGTAGTACATTGTGCCATTGTATGGCAAATGGAATTGGAAAGTATGTTTAATTGCTAATTAATTGTGTGATGTTCCATAAATCCTTTGAAATGATCCACACAGGAAGACTGAAATGGTAATTATGTTAGTGACATTAATTAAAATGCTTTGGTGTGATTTTATTTAATCACGAAATTTTATTTGATTTTAGCACGTTTTCATGAAAGAAAACACGTGTTTCGATGATAATATGAAATATTTTTTCTGTGTTCTTTCGGCAATTTATACTCGATCCTTTTCAAAAGAGCTCGGGGATCGTTCCATGTTTAACGCCACCGGGTTAAATGCGCTGGCTATATAGATACCTGAAACGAAGACAAAAGGAACGGAAATACAAAGTCCAATGTCGTCCTGACCTCGTTCCCCCTTACCTGAGATAAAAATACATTAACGTCGAATTATCTCCCCTCTAAGTCATTAATTTCACTTGTTTTTTCCATTTATTTTATTCTCAACGTTCGCGTGGGTTAATGATAATTTTATCAATACAGTTTCTGTAATTTGAATTAAATTTTTAATTCAAATTTTCGCTCCACTGGCAATTGAATGGTGAATACTTAATTAACACCTTTTTATTTCAATGAAAATTATTTAATTAAGAAAGCAATTAACGACCAGCAAAAACGCCAATGCCGATTTAAATATAAAATTGATCAAATCAGAACCAGAATGCACTCTTTTTTCTTTGTATCCTCTTGTCCACACACGTGTGGCGGATTTTTAGTCTGGCGAGATTAAATGGTAAAAGCGTGTAACGCGTAATTAACTTTTGGCGCGTCGACGGCCCAGGAATGCGCGTTGTTTTATTCCTGTAAGAGCCACTGTTCGGCGACAACGTTCACTGTGAGTGAGATTTCGTGCGTTCACATTTTGTCAATATTTTTTTGTTCCACTTATTTCTTTAAAAACTCTCGCTTTTATTACATCTGGAAGACTCGTGTATATTCGCATTTTTTCGCCTGCGGCGAACTAATATTTTTTGAGTCACAGGGTGGCTTCGGATTTTTACTGCGACCGCAGTAAAAAACGTTCTTCGGATTTCTAGAACACGCTAAAATTTGTTGCGCACATCCTAAAATCGGTTGACGAATTCTATAAATCTTCAAAATTCCCAAAACAGTCACAGGATTGGACGGAATAAAATCGGAGATTTTAATGATAAAAAAAATGAAGACGTCTTATTGGTGATCTAAAAAGCGCAAGAAAAATAGAAAGTTGAAGAAAAAAAAATGGCTTTCCTTAAAATATTGAGAATATTTCTCAAATTTTCTGTGCATTATTTTATTTCTGAAAGAGCCGCTATTGAAGCCACCGCTCGCCATGAAACCCATTTCGTGCGTTCCACATTTTGTCAATAGATTGTTCCCACTCATTCATTCTTCAACAAAAAAATTTTCTCTCTTATTACATCTGAAATACCCGAATAAATTTGCATTTTTCCGCAAGCCGTGACTCGAATAATATCATTATTCCGGTTTATTATACTCGACTTAATGACTGAGAAGGTATGTTGCATTTACCCTGGCGACTCTTTCACACGTAACCAGCTGTAACAAACTGATGTATCTTCCCTCTTCAGTGTGTACTTTTATTTCTTTACCCTCCCCTTGTTTCGCCATTTGGACCGAAAAGGTGGGATAACACTGGGGCACACGGGGGAATTGAAAATGCGGCGGAAAAGTTTTCTTGAATATTCATTTTGCACAGCCTCTGCCCCCCTCGCTCATTCTATGACCCCAATATGCGCTATCGATGAATTTTTTACAATTCACACGAAGTGGTTCGCCTTAATTGACCTCCAGCCCTGGCGTACCCTCTCCGTTGGATTCTGGAAAAAAAAATCCGAGGGTCGAGTACAGGATGAGAGGGGAGGGGGGCAAGTACAGACAAGTAGAAGCGAGAGATCGAGAGACTGTAAAATTAAAAAATAAAAAGTCAGTGTAATGTTGCACCATCTCGTATATACCATTTCCCTGGACACTGCGAACTAGCTTTTTCCTCCGTATGTTTAATTCACTCCCTGGAAAATTTGCATGTGACGCTATTTTCCCGGTGTAGGGGCACTCTTTCCCGAGTTAGACCTCATCCTCTTACTGTGGGCATACGGTGAATATTTTTCTAGTGGCCATTTGCCTTTCACGTTTCGGGTAATTTTTGTTAAAAGTACAGCATGGGGATAAGCTACTGGGAATTATCTAGAATTGGGGACTTTATTCGGAGGTAATTGTATTTGGAAGGGAATGCCGGCTAATGAGACGACGTTCAATTTAGTAATGTCTACATTTAGTAGAAGATGGCTCAAGTTATTTCTCCTTACAATAATCCAATTTTCTATTCATGTCAGAAGAAGAAATTGAATCGAATAGTTAGTAACATGACTTCTATGTAAAAATTATTGCTGTAGGAAGGATGGCGAAGCTCGATATGTACAGCAATTCTGACATGAACGAGTGACTATAGCATCTGGATAGCTCAGTCGGAAGAGCATCGAATACAGAGACACACGAATAGTAATAAGATTCTTGTTAATAACTTTGATTTAATCAATCGACATAATTTCGATACTCGAAA
The DNA here is from genome assembly GCA_030522865.1 of Psyttalia lounsburyi. Classification (NCBI taxonomy): domain Eukaryota; kingdom Metazoa; phylum Arthropoda; class Insecta; order Hymenoptera; family Braconidae; genus Psyttalia; species Psyttalia lounsburyi. Next base: position 76,489 of record JAPYZN010000197.1, read on the forward strand.
AAAATTCAATAATCCGTTTTCGAAGGCTAGATAAGAGTCAATAAAAAAATTGTGGAACCCGACAAATATACGAGAGAGCTAAACATTCAAGCCGATTTATTTAAACGTTTGAAGAAAAATAAAAATAGATCTCAAAATCGATTTACTAGAAATAATCGAAAGGTCCCGGTTTCAAATCCCGAACTGCATTATCCATTTTTTCAGTAAATATTTCTTGTCAATTTTATATTGAGAATAATTCCGGTTCGCATCAACTCTCAACCAATGGTTGCCTGCGACGTTACAAAAATGTGGAACAATATAAATCCCTCCCTTCCCCCTCCCCCTTCCCTTCTTTCGTGAAAAATATAATTAAAGGATTATTATTTGATTAAAAATTGGTGCTCTGAATTATCGTTAAGATGTGTTAACCAAATGATTCAAACAGTACTTACGTTACTTGATGTAATTTTAACAAAATTGCAATTGTTCGATTTTTTAAATTTACATAATAAAATCGTAGATATTATTCTGCTCCTATTTAACACTCACTTGCGAACGAAAACAATGTATTTTGTGAGTATCCAAAAATATGAATACACATTGTGTTTAAATAACGCATAAATTTCGAAATGAATATATTCTCCCAGTTCGACCACGAAATAATTAATCAGGTCACGTTAGAATTGTAAAAATTGTCAGTAGAGTATTTTCGTTTAAGTAATGAAGTTTATCCAAAATATTTTTTATCGCTTAACAAACCGGTCAGAGCCCCAAAGTCCGTACTTGAGCCAATAAATCACCCGTTCCATCACCCACCACAAAGGACATTTAATTATCCCCCTAAGACCTCCCTCATTATAACCCCAAAAGCCCCAGCAACTCTCACAGTCCCTCAACTCTCCATAATTATCTCGAAAAAAAGTCGGACAAGTCTCCGGTGAAAAAGCCCCATTTTTCCTCAATATTTTGATGCTTCAATCGTCGAGCCGTCTCCTGTAAAATCATCAATCAGCGGTGTCCATCCCCATACAAGGCGGTTACATGCTCCCTCGACCGCAAGAAACCCCATTAATAAATTCATACCCGAGGTATGCATCACTGATGATAAAAAAAATCCCCCGCGAAAAAAGCAGTGAACAGTGGCAGTGGCGATCGTGTCACCCCAAAGAAGGAGAGAAGGTCGATTGGTGGCTGGGAGGCAAAATGTGGAAGGACGCCAAGTAGTCAGCAATGTTATCCAGTGTGACGAATAAAACATCTCAACGTACACCCCAGCATATAATGATGATCGGTGCCGAGATGGCCAGTGAGTAGCGCTTGGAGAAGAGATGGCTTTGGGGTATAAAACGATGAAATTCTCGTAGACGCAAAGTCAGCGAATAGCTTCCAATCGTCTGAGAGAATACAGAGGACGCAAACTCAATAATTGAGTGATACCCCTGAAATGAATCCGATGTTGGGGGAATTCCCAGTGTTACGAGGTAATCGCACGATTGCGCTAAATTAGCGGAACAATTTTTGCAATTCCCCGATTAAAAAATGTTTGGGAACAATTTGAACATGGGATATTTCGATACGATTGCGGGAACGTACTTTTGGGCTCGTGAGAGGTTTATAGCACGACCCGAAGACGAGTGGTATAATCCCACGAGTACCGAATCCTGTTTTTTTGACACATCGTGTGTGAAGCGAAGATTTGCGCACGGGAAGCGTGGATTTGTGCGTGAAATCATAACTTACATACAGTGTCAAAAAAATCTTATTTGATGGCCTCCATTTACATCGTATTTCGCAAAATATGATAGTATATTTCGTAAGAAGTGAAAAAAAATGAAAAACCCACGACGAAAAAATCAAAAACCACTTTTTTCACGAGTTACGAACAAAATTTTTCATCCCAATGTGTCGAAAAAATACTTTTCCGTAACTGAAAAGTTACTTCTCCGACACAATCTCCCCGGATCAATTCATTAATTTAATTCAGCTCATGCAATTCAATTAAAATCCAGAATGCAAAGCCCTAACTTCCCCAGAAAAGCATTCATTACACGAACGCCTCATCCGCACAGGCCACCCAAATCTATCGGTCAATCTCAAAGGAAAAAAAAAAATAATTCACCGTTTTAAGAAATTTCTTAAGCACAACATCTCAATCCAACATTCTCTGATGCTATCATAACCCCGAGATGCGCATAACTCACTGAAAGCCAGAAGCAAATGTTTGGCATACTTCAAATGAAGATGTTGAAGCGGAGGTATGAGAACACAAGTGAGAGTGTACTTTATGACACTCGTGAAAAGGGTTTGTATAATTAATTCAGCGGGAGCGGTCGAATTACCCAGGAGCAGCAGCATTCTGTAATATACTTTGGCATTATGTTGGTGGAGTGACTCGTGATAAAAAATATTTTCCCTCGATGAATCACGTATTTAATGGCTTTAATAAACAACTTCATTAAATGTTCACGAATAAATTCTTGTTGTCGGTTAATTAATGCGAAGCAGAAATAATTGTGAAAGCTTATTCGATTAAGAAGGGACTTTTTCATGCAGCCATTGGAATGAAGTTGTTGAGCGCGAGAATAATGAGAGGAGGAAGGCTGATACAACAAGTTATTTATGAAAATCTCGGTGGTGGTTGAAAGAAGTGGCTGCATGATAATTAATTCAGGGAGAATTTTAAATAAACCCGATACAACAAGAGTCGCGGGGATAGCCTGTTTTGCCCACCCGTAACGGCTCGTATACATGAAAAATTATGTTACCTCTTGCGTTATTGCATATGAAATTCGAGGAAATTGGCCTCCTTTATCTGCCTATTACACTGGGGCCTGCGGTTGGAGATGCACGGGGATTTTTAATCAAGTTTAAGCACGCACACCCGAGTTGAAAAATTTCGTTGTATACTCATTCCGCAAGTACCGAGGGTTTTGGGTTGCAGAACTCAACTTGGATAGGTTAAACTGGTCTAATTTGAAACGATTCAAACTACATTACACGGAAAACACGTGGGAAATTGCCTTTGCCATCATCCACTGTTAGAGGAAAGTAGACATTTCATGGACTCAGTATACAATTTAAGGGCTGAAAAATTACGAAATATCGCGATTGGAGACTTTCTGAAGTTTCAATTTTCTCAATAAGAATAGGCACTCAACCAATTCTAAACTCGAGAATGTTAATTTGAAATTATTTCTTGTCTCGTTTTCTCGACAACCTCGGGGATTCATCGATGGATCGAGGATGAGCTAGACCACCTAGGGAATTATCATGTTGCCGGTGGGGATCTGCAATAAATATAATGGGCGAAACGTATCAAACATCTGGTGGTGGCGATCAACTTGTTTCCACGAGCTTTCATGATGGATACGTGAGACTGACAGTGGAGATGTGCTCCATGGGATCCCAATAAGCCCACTCAGAAACCCTTCAGTGGTGTATGATGACGCTCATCTCTCTTTTTTTTTGCGAAAAATTGTACGTGCGCCCCCGTACGCCTGTACGCCAGCAAAAAGAGGTTACACGTGTTTTAAAGTGTCATGACCAGGTCCCCAGATTCGAACGTGTGCCCTCAAGATGGTTATTAGGTAATCGCGTGTGGGGTATTTCCCTTCGTGAAACACCGGTTGATCATTATCGTTGTGGGGGACGGTGGGGTCATATTTTTCCCACGTTGCTTTATTTTTTAATTTAAAGTACAATATTAAATCATCATTATATTTTCATCATTAACTTAAAAATATTAATGGTAGTCCAGCAGAAGCTGTGTTATTTCAATAGTCCTATTGATATTAATTTTTATACGTTGTGAATCTTCACGTCCTTAATTTATAAAAATTTCAATGTAATAATGGGATAAAAATAGGGAAACAGTACCAAAAATCAAATAAAAAAAATTTTCACCGCTCCGTAATACTCAAAAATATATATCTTGAGAATTATGTAATTTAAATACGCAGTTGTTTCATTTTTTTCCCATATTTTACCATGTGTGTATTCACCACCCCAAATTAATGTATTCATCGCATGAGAAAACGAAAAAATCCTCTCTAAAATGAACTCCATTGCAGCCCAACCACCGGAAAACATGGCCTCAAACAAATTACAATACCTCTCAAACAGAGCGCCACCACCCTCTCCCACAGACCCCTTTGAATACCCTCTCCGTGACCTCCATTGTTTGCCCTTCCCAAGCCCCCACCCCCCAAAAAAATCATGAGTAACCCCAACCACCCCCAGAAATTAAGATATTCCTATTCGCCACCGTTCACAGCCCCATAATCTTCCGTTTTTGTCCACTCACGCCCAACAATAACTAATGCATGTTTTGCGGATGACTCCGGAACGCGAGTAGAAACCCCAACCGCATTATCCACGACTTCAACTCCCAGCACATAACCCAAGCCGTAGCGGGTACTCGTTTGAATTCATACGAGATGCACAAAGCTCCACTGAATAAACTAAAATCATGTGGAGCCACATCCACCTAACCAAATACACCATAAAAATCAAGATAATTACGCTCCTAGGAGGATCAGAGGAACCCAGGAGTTCTGAGCCACCGGAATTAAATTCCCCCGTTGCATTGGGAGTGAAAATTTCTGACGACACACTATGAGAAAAAGCGTAGGAGACAGGTCCCAAGCGACGTAATATTTGCGTACGTAACTCAGGACTATGTTTCCTCCATTCTACAATGCCAGTCACGCTTCGGCCTTTAAAGGCAAGGTCTTTACCCGCCAATTTGACGGCAGTTCCTCTCGACGCTCTCCCTCTGCACTCGGTTGAATAGAACGTACGCGGGAAAATACCGTTGAAACTGCGCCGGTTATGTAGGAGCTGAGGCACGAGATGGAGGGGTGGGTGGGAGGCTGGAGGATGAGGTGGAACAAGAATAACCCGGGCTAACTCGGGGGTAAACGACCGAAAGTCCTAACGAGCTGCAACGACTAGGTGACTACGTGCGCCAGTGGAGATGTCTCATAACTTGAGGATCTGTCCGGAGGCGCGGAACGGCTAGCTCTCTAGCTTTCGTGACGTCTTTGATTACTATCGAGTATTGCTGCGACATTTGGAGTGAATAATAGTTTGAAATTTTTAATAATATCCAGGGGGCTCTCACCACTTTTTTCATGCACCGGATGTTTTTTATGGATAATTCTTGCAATTTTTTTCTATTTTAGGGCTGAAAGTGGAGACAGTGAACATGACGCAATTGTTATTTGTTAGTACCGTCTATTTGTCACTGAACAAAAGAATTCGACTGAATAATTTAAAACCTCAGTAAAATTACTAAATTATAAAAAATTCAAGAAAAAAATCCTCGATAAATACTTTAAGAAACAAATTTAGTCAGCAAATTTAATTATTCGTTACAAATTGAAAAATTCAATTTTCGACATTAGAATTATTGGAGTAATAGAAAATCCCCAACTTTACTTTATTAATTATTGGATCAAGATATCCCAACTTCATAAATATTATTAACAAAAATATTTTTATCAGCTCTCCTCCTCTTTCCAAAATTAATTTGTTCGATGTATCCTCTCGCTTTTATATTTATTATTGGGCGGGGGTCGAGTGAGCCACTAAAGTAAAGTAAGTCAGAGAAGGGCTTCGGTTATTTCGCGTGTAATCGAGCAACGGAACATTCGGGAGGTGCAACATTCGCGTCTATTAGTTGGCGCGAAAATACGTGGCGCCGAGATGCTCCCGGTGGATCTTATTGCCGAGGAGGATGTGTACGGAGGAAACCAGAGGGTAGGGAGGTAGGGCACGAAGGGAGCGAACGGATCCGGCTCCGAGAGCGAACGGATTATATCTCGAATGAGGAGAAATTGAAAAGGGAAGTAAAAGTAAGACCCCCGAAGGAGTGGAGAAATGAGGGTATATATAGAGGGTACGCCCTCTTTGTTCTCCTTGTTATAATTTCAGAGGGCTTCTTTTTATTTCTCCACGGAAGTCAGTCGATGGGCGGGTGTGTTACGAGCTACTAGGGTACGTGGGATACCTTATGTATTTAATCGAGACCTGCCGCGCGGAGAGAAACAATTTCTGGCATTAACGTTATTGGTCCTGAGTTTATTAATTCGAGGACATTTCCTTCAATTTGTTTGGGAAGAGGAGGAGAATATTTGTTATGCTCTTCAGGATAACAAGGTATCCCTGAAAATTAATACTAGGTAATTTAATTTTTTCAATTTGTTTTCTTAAAGAAGAATAAACGCAAAATCCGTCCCCTTTTTTAAGTGTTTCTGAAAAATTAATGTCTTTCAGACCGGAATGTTAAAATTCAAAAGAGTAAAATTTCATTTGAAGCAGATAAACAAATGAATTGTTACACAGATATAACCAAATGCTTTCGATATTTGAAGACTTCATTAGATTTCCTTCACTGACACAGTCATTAGTTTAGTGAGAAAGGAGTCAGTTTTTTCCGTTGAATACCCGATTTCCCTGGTTGATCTTTCAATATTTATCTGGACTCTATCTGGGGTGGGAATTAACCATTACTTCAAACTGGGAGCTTGAACCAAGATTAGCCTGTCTTGGTTCGAGCTTGGGTTCCAAGTTTCGACGAATGTTGATTACTCCTTGGTTTGTGACATTAGTTCTGGCTTCGACACCTATCTTGTTCCAGGTTTGGAAATTTATCTTGCTCCGAGTTTGAACATCAAGCTTGTCCCAATCATTAATTAACCATTGACTTGATCTAACATTTATTGATTAAAGTAATGGAAAAACTAAAATTAATTACTTGTTTATCATGAATGCAATTCAATTTTAACGCCATTTACCATGTGCTGATGAATATATTGCAGAAAAATCCTAATTAGTTAACTTAAAAATTGAGCTAGCATTTCTTGATACCCTCCCCCCCCCCCCCCCCCCCCCCCCCCCCCCCCCCCCCCCCCCCCCCCCCACCCCCCCCCCCCCCCCCCCCCCCTCCAGTACTCTACGACTCCTATTCCGCCCGATAAACAGGCGCACAAATTTTTTTCATTTGTAATTAATTGACTAACATTGGCTACCTTGTTTTTCTGCCAGTCTCAGCCAGTCTTAGTTCAAGCCCTTTAGTTCAAGCTACGAATTCCAAAGTTTGGTACTCTAGATTGGGCCTAACTCGAGCTCACTGGTCAAGCTTCGAATCCCTCACCTGGCATAGGACAATGAAAATCTAAGTGATTTTATTCTCGAGGTATGACTCAAGCAGAGATAATGAATTACATGCAGATTTAAAAATACACGGGTCAGGTCAGTATTTATGATTCTCAATAATTATAAAATTGTTCCATTCGCCTCATTTCTCGGGGCTTCACGGATACTGGAAACGTCCAAAGTCAATGCGATATTCATGGAATTTACTAGTCGAACGAGTACAATTTTTAGTGCTTCTGGTTTGGGAAGATAGTCCTATTCTTGACTGCATATTTAGGAAGAGGGGAGATCAGATTTCGATATACGATTGAGGTCTCTAATAGTTATTGACTGTCTAAATATTTGGTGATGATAAAATTACACCAATTTGTGACAGATCTCTCCGATCACTCCCGAATTTACTTTCTGTATATGAAAAAAAAGTAGCTCTTACTTTGAACTACTCAAGATGTGTACTCAATTCTTCAAACGAACCTTTTTTACCACCCTTCATACTATTTTGATAATATCCGCTTGCCATTGATTATAGAGCTTTTCAAATGGAGCAATTGAGTTTCATTACTCTTCATATATTTGGAAACTTCAAATTGCAGTCGACTAAATTAACAATTGGCATAATCTGGATCTTTTTTCAATAATCCCCATATTCGATTAATTAACGAGAAATTATTGACTGGGACTGAGTTGATTGGTTGGAGTAGAATTTGCAATTTTTCGGAGCAGCAAAATTTCCATGGATGAATGCGAGAAGTCATAAAATTTGTCATTGAATATGATGATTGAATTATTTATTATAGTTCTTTTGAGTTAAAGGACAGTTTTCATCTATTCATAAAGCTCTTCAAAAACTCTGGAATCACGCAAATTGTTCGAATCCCAACTTCTGACGACTACAAAATTTTTGAAATTTTATGCTCGAAATATAGCCCGCTGATAATTTTTAGGATGAAGCATGGATATCAAGAATGAAATGAAAGCCAGGAGGTTTGTCGTTGAATTACTCAAAACCTTCTCTGTGCACATTTACCCAGCAATTTGATTACTCTCTGTCCTATTGTGCTGATTTCAATATCCGATTGAAAATCCGAGTTGGCCCATAGAGAAATTGAGTTTGACTGACTCGAATTCGTCTGGCATCCTAAAATTAGGTCAATCTGATGCAGGAAATGATTTAACTCAGGATGAAAGCGGTAAAACAATCTCAGTTTACTTAACTTTTAGTTGAGTGTTAAAGAAATATCTGAAATAAAGAGATAGCAGAGATCTGAGATAGCAGAAAATGCATTTCATGAGAAAAATTAACAGATTCAAAAAGAGTTGAGGCAATATTTTTGTTAATTCCTCTAAATTTTGTAGCATTTATTGAAAATTAACTAATACTCACTGTTATTACTACACAATTATAGTTTGACGTTTGAGAGGATACTCTGTGCGGATTTCTTGTCTTAATGACTGATTTCCTGACGGGACGTACGTATTTTCGGGAGACAAAAGTTTCCATCATTGACTGCAAGGACTCAAGAAGCTTGAATGTGAATGCAATTGTCCCATGCATTTTACAACTGTCAGGTTGAACACCGGATTCATTAGAAGTCTTCTTAGCAGGCTCCATTCGGTTATCAATTTGATTACTCATTATTTCATTTTAATTATTCAAATACTTTAAATGTAGTCAAATGTGTCAGAGGAAACGCTTGGCTTTGACACTCGTTAATTCGCCGGAAATTATGAGTACCTGACCTGATTTCTGATCGATTATTGCATATTGTGGGTGGTTAAAAGGTTCTATTAATGGATAAGAAGTGGAGGAGCTTGAATTCCAATGTGATAAATATTTCATACATTAAAATACTCCCAGGCTATACGAAAACTTTGAACTCAAGTTATATAAAATGAACGGTAGCCCTCACGACATCCACTAGCGACTTTGACTCTGATTTAACTACTCCCCGTTATATTTTGATAACTCCAATATTGTATTGGTGATCCGATTCTTCATAGAAAAATCTAGAGTTTGACTGACGGTGGTGCGCCTGAAATACCGAAATTCAATCATGAAAACTTGCGACTATCTCCGGTCGGAATTCACAGAAGTTTGCAAGTGAGAGCTGATATTAATAAATGCTGGAGATGGATAATTTTGAAGATCTCTATTTGATTATTATTCCATCTGTTTTTATAACTAGATCGAACAGCTCACTACTAATTTGATCCTTCACAGAAAAGCATATAATTTTTTTGGTCTTGGTTCGTCTGAAATATCGAAATTAGGTCAATTTAACGTCAGTCTGCGATCCGATTAGATTAAAGTATTCATAGCGGGGCGCCCTATAGAAGACGAGATGGAGGAAATCTGTCGTTCTTTCGTTGAAAAATAGTTGTTGGATCAAAAAAAAATTTTATTTAAAGACTTGTAATCTATTTCGAAAAATTTCGAGCTCAAGATGATTTTATAACAATTTTTCTATTTTTCCCTCGGGTATTTCAAATAATTTTACAGTGTTCCAGTTTTTTCTCTGAAAAATTAAAACATAATTCACCTGACGGACTGAAGACGGGATTTTTTCGCTTCACGTAAAAATCGTCGTCGTAAAAATCAAATAATAGAAGAAAAATTTTCAAATACGTCAAGTACCAAAGTCTTTTCTAGTTTCCGATCGGAATTTGCATATTGTCAGGCGTGAAAGATCTTATTAATGAACGCGAGAAGACGGGAAACGGAAAGTTCACTAGATAAAGATAATCGAATCATTCATTTTAACCCGGTTAGATTAAACGGAAGCTCTCAACGTTCATTAAGTCACCTTCGTCCATCCACCGGTAGATCCTGAAATCGCGGAAACTATTCTCATCGCAAATTCTGATAAACGATTTGCGCCATCATGGCTGGGGCATTTCCACCAAAAATGTATCACCCGAGATATCTTGACACCCGTTGGATTACGCTTCTTGAATTCACAACGAGTTCTACATCACGAGCTGGCGTATGTGTGTATCGATGACGTCGACAATGTGAATCCTACAGACGTACTAAATCAAGGAACGTATACAAATCTCCTTTCTCGCGGTGAAGCGTGAGATATTGAATTTATGACTGAAAATATCCCCAAGAAATTTCCTCCAGATAGCACACGGACAGTGGCACGTGTGGGATCTATCAGTCGTGGGGGCAGAAATTGATGGAACTCGGTGGAGTTGACGTCAACATCTGTCCGAGTCATTCAGCCTAATGTTTCGAACACATTTAGTTGATTAATTTCTGGGAGAATGCACGAAGTCGAGCTCACTGCAAGTGAACAAACAAGCACGAGTGTTTGAAGTTTACGGCTTTGAATCTGGGTAAAGGTGGGTAAATCTCTTTATGATTGCCGACATTTTTTAACTTTTTCAGTCATGAAGAGGATATTATTGTACACAGAGAAAAATTTTAACGAAAATTACGTTTTACTATATAATTTTCAATATATAATAGTTTCATTCGAAAATATATTATTAAATCATTCACAAAAATGACCCTATTATATAAAAACAAAAGCATTCATTGGACTATTCGTTCTTTTACCGCGGAGAATTTTATAATTATCATTGCCATCCCAACATAATCATTTTCCCCTTGCTAATTTGTACTTAAGTGAGGTTGACTGACATTGAAAGGACTAAAAATAATCTCAGCTTTCTGTGCGCTGCAAGAGCACTTATTTTTAGTAATTTCTGCGGGAATCGGTGAGTTCATCAGCTCTAAAAAACTGGGCTCGTTGTTCATTATCCTTTGATTTTAAATTACAGAAGGTAATTTTCCGCATAAATCTCCTTAAACTCTCCACCCGAATCGCCGAAATTTTCAATTCACTCGAATGCTACCCATTTCCGAAATAATCTCAATCCAAACAACAATTTGCCAAACTGTCTCTCCGCCGGAGAATCCACAACCATCAATAAATAAACCCCTTTATTCTTGGATAGGTTGACGTTCAAGTAACCATCGAGTGTGTGTATCGATCCGGTAGGAAGCATGTGCGATAGGCAAGCCCGCTTGTTTTTCCCCTGGGTTAACGCTCCTCGGCGCAGAAATGGGCGCAAACATTGGCTCAGGGCACGTCCAGTTTGTGGACAACGGTTGCGACCTACGGAAAGGTGTTTACCAAAATTGGGCCCTGGGGGATGCCAGTTCGAGACATATCGCCATGTTGGGAAGGGGACGTGGATTTGGGATTTGCGAAGGGCCATGACCCCCTTCGGCTCACCAATGGGATGTCATTTTACGGCGAATTGTTCCTGGTTAAATATTATTCGTGCCCCAGTTTTATTTACTCCTGGCTCAGAATGACACATATGAATTCTGAGCATTCCGTGAAGAACTACTTCACCGGTGGAATCACACGGGAGTAATAATATTGGCATTCGATGCTGTCGATCGAAATCTAATCGTAAATATCGGTGATGTTATTTTTGTTGTTAAAATAAAAAAATTATGTGACAATTGCGTAGGAGATAAAACTTCTACTGCAATTTACTGAGAATTTTGAATACAATTTGAGATTGGTATTAAAATAAATATGTCTAATGGACAATAATTCCATAAGTCCTTCAATATTTGATCATTGAAGAATTCCGCCCACTTAAGGTAAAATTCGCTGACTTGGCCGGTGCAACCGACGTAAAATTGTAGTCAACACTTGATAACGCCCTTGTAATGAGGCTTATAGTTGCACGATAGCCTGAGGGACGTGTCACAGAAGCACGCTGACGGAGGAAAATGATCAGTGCTTGACTGGTCATCAACTACGGCAAATGAACCCTTGCCCAGCCATCCTACGAAGTTTTAATGATTTTCCAATGAAAAATTAATTCCAGTAAACATCAAATTTCTTCTATGAATGCAAGTGACAGGATAGAATTCGTAAAGTAATAGAATATTTTCAGCGATTATGAACCTCAATAAAAACACGTCTGTTCGTATCTTTTCGCCTTTCAACTCAATATATTACTTTTAATTTACATTTCTATAAACTTACAACCACCAAAGTTTCCCTTCCAAACGGATAAAACATTCTTTCCAATGCTCTATCTCCCCTGTTCCTCCATTCACTCCCAGCGATTCGTGACATCCTTTCTGAAGTGGTGATTAAAAGAAGGCGGATGACATGTGCCAGAGCAATAGGACACCAACGAAGCCCACACGACAGGATCCTGACCTACACCGAGCCGAAAGAATTATGGGATGCGAAGGGAAACATGTTTTCCTCTCCTCGTCGTTTGGTATTTCAGCTCTTCCGGGTCAGGGTCATGGAAAAAAAACAAAAAGAAACACGCTTCTCTTCATATAAAATTCGCTTCGTCGTCCCTTTTACGGTAAAGCATCAGCCCCTGCGAAAATTCCGCATAGAATCGGGTCAAAGTGTGATATGCTGTAAGAGAATTCTTCTCATCGTTTACTGTAATTTTATGCATTGAAAAGCCAGTTTTTATCATGTATGATATTATTCACATGCATAATTATGGCGGTCATGAAATGACAGTGAGGACAGTGTAATTACAATCTTGATGAGACTACGAGAGATTATTTATTTCGACGGCAGACAATTTTCTTAATTGTTACTCAACATTGTTTCTTTTTTCTTCCTGCGAAGCACCGGACATTTCGATGTACCCTAAGGAAACAGGAATTATTTAATCTTCTTTTTGCAACAAGTGTATCTAAAAATTGCTGTTAGGTCTAGCGTGGCTTACGAGGCCGATCTAAAATCGTCTGAAATGTTAGGGGTTCCTATTCTCGACAGCTGTCTCTTGGTCATACGTTCGCAATAGAAAGAAAATTATTAAACATATTAAAATTAGCTATCATTTCCCAATAATTTACATTACTGTATCATTTGATTTAAATATTAACATTATCATTTTGTATATATACATAGGTAATCAATGCAGTGTTTGACGGGCTGTCAACTGAACTCCATAAATGATTCCCAAGTCATACTCAAAATAACCCTTTGAAGGCCACAAATGAAAGTTAAATTATTTCACCATCAAAAACTCATTAAAGTAAACACCTAATATCTCTCCAGAATTGAAGTGACCCCCAAATATAATTTCATCGATAGAATATTAAAGAAAATAAAAGGTAATTGTGTAGCCTATTCGGGCCAGAAAGTAGTCCTTGATTTCGGGCAGGTTCGGCTTGTGAACTCCTGCTTACGAGCGCTAATCCTCAGAAGTAAACAATCCAAAAGTGAGACAGCATTCAAAGTGAGTAGTGCCTTGAAATTAACGACAGCAGTTGGAATTACATTACATCGTGAGTGAACACCAGTTCAAAGTGAAATAAGTGTCTCACGGATCTTCTCGATAATTGTAACGACTTCTGAAAAGCAGGCAATGGATATCTATGTGAGTTTTATTTTAACTTAATACTGATTTTTACAGCGGGATGAATGAATTTTCAACCATTGAGACACACTATCCACCGCAGTAACTGATTCCAGGGTCTAACCATCAAAGTAGCTCACTTTGGCGGAATTTAATCCTCATTAAGAGAGTTACTTTAATTTTCCTTCGATTTTCCTGAAATTTTGTGGAAATTTGCGTTAGATAATTCGAAGCATTTTCCAAAAAAAACCTCAGCTGCCCGAAAATATTTATTCCAAAATTATGAGCATCTGAAGTGGAGGTGGCGGTGCTCTGGTCCCAAAACAACACATTTTAACATGTATTAAGACAAGGACGACACAAAGACGATGAACCGTGATTACGATAAACATTTCACCACTAAACACCAATATCAACAATTATCCGCCGCTATATTATAACAACATCAACTACGTTGATGCTTCTTTTGTTGTTATCTTCTATTAATTATTTTTTCAGTAGCATTTCTCCATTAATGAATTTCTTCGTATCGGTCTTATTATATGTCAAGATAAATTAAATCATTATGCATTTTCATTAGGTTATCACTCAGTCAATTACAGCAAAAATTTGGGTTTGTTCATTT
>JAPYZN010000198.1:0-44139 GCA_030522865.1 Psyttalia lounsburyi
CACGATTTCTGACTTTTACGCACACTGTGCGGAAAAGTACCACTTTACGCAAGAAAACCGGTACCGAAAAGTGAACTTTTTGGGCAGGTATTGCAAAAAAGTATTTATTTAATGGATTTTTGTTATTTTAAAGTTTGAAATTTGACAGAAAAACGTTCAATTAACATATATTTTTGGACTCCTCTTTTTATCGTTTCCTTGTTCTTCATATATCACATTTCTGGAAGAGGAGAAAAAGAATTCCCTCGCCAAGCTCTCGAATGAAAATCCATTCTTCCTTTATATACAGAAGAGAACATATACTCTCGAACATGTACTCGATGTCAAATTAAAAAAAAAGGAAAAGCATAACAAAAGCGCCCCAGCCTCGTGACCGTGGCGGTGCTAGTAAGAGTCTAAGTAAGACTATAAACGGTCTTCGTTGATGTTTATAGGTGGATTACGATTTATCGCGTCCCAATGGCGCTCGAGTGGCGGCAGTTTATGCGAGATGCAGTTCATGTAGAATACCGAGCTTTAATCCTCTGAATGATGAGGAAACTTACGTCATCCTTGCTACGGATTTCTTGCACGCCGGGGGAGATGACTTTAAAATGCTCCAAGATCTGGAGTGGACGGCGTCAGGTGAGTTTGAGGAATCACGGATTCGGTTGTTCGCATCACAGCAAACATTGTACGCTGTACAACAAACATTTTGTGTGATTTTTTGCCGGATGTGCGTTATGGGGTTTTTTGCTCGCGTGGCGTTTGGCAAACCGAGCCGAAGGCGAGGTGGCCAACCACGCGAGCAAAAAACCCCATAAGGTACCGTCCGGCTACCAATTCCCGGGCGAGAAAGGTCTAGAAGCAGTGCGGCCAAAGATTTTTTTACCTTCGGTTACTACTTTTCACTTCATTTTTATTTTTCATTATACACTGATTTGGATTGACTCATCTCATGGAAGATATCATCTTTCATTATTGTCAATTACTCTTCACTACTAAATTAGACCAGTGTTGATGATTTAATTATCAACAGAAAATTGCGCTAATGACTTTCTCCTCGAATTTTTGCTGTTACTTTGTATGAAAAAAAAAAATGAGATTAGAAAGTCGTTGAAATATGTGGCCTTTGAATTTCCAGGGGTCACGATAGATCAGCTGGTCGCCACCTACATAAAGCGTCACAGTCCAGTGTACCCTGGGGTTGAATGGCGGATCAACTACATTTCTACCGCGAGTAACCCAGGCAATTCGACAAAATTACCTGGGGAAAACGCTGAATGCAATGAGACCGCAGCCGCCAGTGGCTTCAAATCATTCGCGTTCATGATGCTCATACCAACATTCGCCTTAATCCTGGAACGATGATAATCGTTGGACAATGGAAATCGACAGCTCAAGAACAAATTTCGATTCAATTGTAATTAACTCGTGCATCAATGACCTTGAATCAACTCAACTTGTGAATTACATTGAATTGATTTTAATTGAATTGATCCACTTTTCTCGTCACTTTATTTTTGAAACGAAAATTAGTCCATTTGATAACACAATATTATATTTTTTTGCGTCCCATGTACATCAGAAACAATTTATCATAAGACAAACAGGAAATATTGTCGCACAGCGATAGGCAAAATTGGAGGAATTTTTATTTTTCCAAGCATTCGTATCACTTCCTGGCTAAATGACCTTGGACCATCTTTCGTAATAATCAGGAAGCTCTTCGTTATCTCAGTAAACTAATAATGTATTTTATAAAACTCCTTAACAAGTATTACGGATACAATTTGAAGTTTCATACGTTGGAAAAATTACCGAACCCTGCAAACCTCACGTTCTCATTCGTTTGATTTTTGTTTTGATGTTTTGAAGTGTCAAATGTCTGCTATTTTTTTCGTATAAAAATTAAATCTTTTGGTATGAAAAATGACGTCGTAATCTTAATGAGATTTTATGAGTTCAACGATTGATATCGATTTCCCAAGAGTGCAAGGATCCTCTTCTTGGTTTCAACGATATCGTTGACCTCGCGGCAGGGTAATGTTACATTTAGAGCAAGAGTCTTCAGCATTTGATTCAGATCCTCAATAATTTGCGAGACATTCTGAAGCTTTCTATACATAGCGCACTCGTAATACTTAGGAAACTTCTTGAGAGCCCGTTTTACCTCCTGTTTCGTCCGTTCGGATATCAATTGGCACTGAAAGCAAATGATTTTTTAGTGAAGCAAACCCTGACGAACTGACTTTCCTGATGAATTAATTTCTCAGATGGATGGATTTGCTCACCTCGACGGAAGGAATTCCCTCGAAGTAAGTGGGCCAATTCTCCACGCAGGGCTTGCAATGGCAAATGAATCGAAACTGCTGCAGCAATTTGGCCTGTCGTGATTGCTTTGGCATCAGTGCATAATGAATGCCATAATTATCAAACACCTGCAATGGTAAAATCAATGAAAACATCCTGCGAATGGGCTAAATCCCCTAAGACACACCTGTTCGCCCTTGTGTATGATGGAATCAGCGTACAGAATTATTTTCTTTCCATGTGCATTCCTAGTGATGCTCGGATTACAGCTGTGGTTGAAGAGGCTGTAGAATGGCATCAGAGCTGCGCCCCTTTCCACAGGATCCATCTCCAGTCCCTCCTCGGCAATCTAATGCAGATAATCCCAACATGATCAACACAAGCCGACCCAATGCCTGGGTCTTTATCATCGAAAAACTGGATTTAGGAAAAATCGCCTCATGAAACTTTTTATTGCAAACTTTATAGTATGCAAAAAAGATTCAGGAAGATTTTCCGCCAGGACCACTCATTCTCCAGATATTGACCACTGCAGAAGACTCCGACTTCATTTCTCACTGGATGATTACTTACACTGTGAACATTGCTTGGAATGATCTGCTGGTGCCTCATGATGAGCCCCCCTACAAACATCGCCTCCTCATGCTCCTTCAGCCCCTTCAGATCCTCCGGTAATTTCTCCCCGAAGATGTCACTCCTTGTCGCCAGCATGAAGACAATGTGTGCGGCATTGAGTGATCGGCCAAAAAGATCTGGGACCGATCGCTTCTCAGTATTTCTAGCAAGCGTGTACACACTGGCATAATCCTTGTCATCCAGGATGTCCCCGCTGAATCCATTTGTCCTCCCGATCCTCCCCTCGATCTCCTCAACCTTCTTCATTAGCTTCCCAATTCCACCCGCCTCCTTGACCGCCCTAACTGCCAATCTCAGACTCAAAAGCCCTAGATTGCTCATTGCCAGGGACACCAACGGTCCAATTACCTCACACTCAATGTCATGATGCTCTTCCCAAGCCTTCTCTCTGCACTCCTCGCTGCAATACACGACATTCACGCAATTTGGGCAGGGAACGGAGCTCCAGGTCTGCGCCAGACATTGCCAGCAGTGGCTGAAGAACTTCTCGGAGAGTAAGATACTTGTATAAGGCTCCATAATCGCGAGTACGTCGCCCGGATAAATATCCCTAGTCGCGATCACGTGTTTCCCAAATATTTCCGAGTATGTGAGCTCAAGGGATGAAGAGACGCCGGGAATTTCTGGATTTTTGTCGTTGAGCCTCGGGATATTTTTATCTGGATTCCACTTGACAAAGGGCTTCTCCACGGGCACCATTTCCTTAGGATTTTTGAGGGTCTGCTCTATGAAGGACTTCAACTCATTTGTCGGAGCCATCTTGTGGAGCCAGAGGCGAGCGTTCTCCAGGGAATCATTTAGGGCCTTTTTCTGAGAGTTTGAGGTTATCTTCGAGGTCATGAGGCAACGCGCCTGGCGAAGGTAGAGTTTTGATTTCAAATCGTCGGGGTAAGGGAGCGCAAGGGCACGCGATATATCTAGGACACAGTCCCCGTAGAGGCGAGCGGTGAAGAGGACAGCCGAACGGTTCGCGTAGGCTAGGGATAATTCCGTGGAGTCGTTGGGAGCGAAGGCGATGCTCATTGTATATTTTTCGAGGCATTCGTCGAGTTTGCGGCTTGTGGAGGACATCTTGAAGAGGCGGTTGCCCTCCTCGCGAAAGCGAGTGGAGGTCGTCGAGGACTTGGCACTGGCGATGGGAGTGATGGGTATGGAGTAGTCGAGGAGAAGTTGGATTGTATATTTCACGCGATCTGAGTCGGTCTTGAGCCGAGCGTACTCAGAGTGGCTGGACTTCTGCTTGCCCGTGGACATCATCTTCTCGCTAAGGTCCTCTAAGATGGCGTCCATGATCATTTGGGGTGCTAAAATTTATTTTTATTTCTTCATTTATCAAGTGAAGCCGTTTAGATTCAGACTCTACTACTCTTCTTTATTCTAGGGAATTTAATGGAGAAAGATACAAAATGGGAGAAATCGAGAGGGAGAAATTATGAAGACAGGGGATTCCCAGAGAATTCGTTCACTTTCCGATACAACGAACAAAGAACATTCATACTTTTTTGTTTTTTTCTACGGTCCTGAGGCTTCTTTTGTTGCGAGGAGATGTTAAAGTTGGATGAATAAACAAAAATTAGATATTTATATCTGATTGTTTGGAATTATTTCCCAAAAATGTGTCATAACCTGTTTAACAATTGACGGAACCTACCTTGATGAACTAATCGCGATCGGTGATTTTATTATCAAACACAAAGACACAAGATAAGGATGGAACTATTTATTCGATTTTAGAGCTTATTCTGAGAGAAGAATGGATTAAACAGAATTTATTCCATAACAGGACAGACAATCGTCCGGTATTTGGCGGCTTTGCGTGTCTTTTATGACTGAAATAAAAAAAACCGAGGCTGTGGGGCCTTGTGATGCGCGTGCGCGATGAATCGTGTTCTCTTCTCTCTCGTTTCGTTTCCTCGACGAGCCGTCAGGAATGGACCAAAGACACTCTAGACTTCGACAGAGTGACGCATCTGGGAGACAGCAGAAATATTAAAAAATCATTTCATTCCCTTCAACTCTGCATCTTTGTCTCCGTCAATCGACAAAATCATATATTGTCCATTTGCGATAATCATTTACGCTTTAATTACTTAATTATGACATTATTGCGGTCAAGCAGCGCAGGCGAGCGTCTCCATGGAAACCCGAAGCGTCCACACGAGCATAAGCTCAATGTGATCGAATGTAGAGCAGTCAAAAGACATCGGAGAGATCCCGGAAGACTCTCTAACAATATATTTTTTAAATCCTGAGATAATTGTTCCTCAAAATGTCACATTACGTTAATCCACTCATGTACTTAAATCTTGGGGGTGAAATGCTTTACGTGATCCAACATAGACTCGCTGCCCAGAAGATCGACGAACGTAAAACAATCCAAGGTAAATCGAACGTTCTTATTGAATTAGTAAAAATACTTTGTTTAAATCACCAGTCTTTATTTTGATGTATTTATATTTATTCAATGAATAAAATATCGTAAAATAATGAACTAATTTTTTGTGGATCATTTGTCATCGTCGTTAATTGATATTCAATCAATGAAAACTAAATACCGTCATTATTCATTGTTCCGAGTTCTTTTAAATTTTATGATAATTCTCACTTTTTTTCTTTTTCCATGGATTTCAGTGCTGGACGACATAACGGCGTCATTCTTAAATCCAAAAATCCTGGCGACTGTGTTCCAAAAATCTCCACTGATCAATTTGTCGTCCCTACGAGCAACGCTGGAGGCGATAAGTCTCAGTTCAATAATGAAATTGGGCCAGAGCTCGATGAACAAATTATTCGATCTCATGATGATGATGTTCAAGTACCAATTGATCGCCTGCACTGGCCCCCGAGAAGTCATTCTGGTGACTCTGAATCATATTGATGCCCTGAGGGACATGGTAACGCAGACGAGTGCTCACGAGTGCATAACCCTGGTCCACAGGATGATCGTAGACGTGAGTAATTGTCAAGGCGAAAAAATGTCAAACGTGAGAAAGAAACCAAGTGCTAAAAAAAAAAAACTATTATTACACTTCCATTTTTGCGTCAGGTCTATGGAGAATTGACTCACGACGAGATTTGGCAGGCGAGGAACGAGTGTCTTATAGCCCTCGCCAGTATAAACGTTCGCGTTTCAGTTCTCTTGAGACTTGGCCTTCAGAATGACGACACGACCTTCAATATTTTGCCCCAAAATTACGATGAGAAGTTCGAGGAGAGGCGGTGCGAAGTGGGCATAGTTAAATTACTCGAGAGCAATCAGAAGGGGTATAACGTGGGCTCTTTCAAATTGTTCGGGGATCGTGTGACACTGTTGGGAAAAAATATGTGAGTATTATTCTAGCTTAAGGTCAGTTATTGGTTAACAACAATAATTAATCCATCAATTTCATATGTTATTATGAAGTAATTGACTCTTAATTTCCTGTCCTTAATTTCCTGCCGATCCAATGAATTACGTTAATTTGACTTAACCATTCCCACCCCCCAGATATTCTCCAAATTATATAAAAGCCGTGAAATGTAAGCCCATAAAAAATCGTGAAAGAGGGCTGAAAGAGAGAGGAACAAGAGCAGAATTGGGAATGTTGGCCAGACAATTGGGAACCGAGGAGACCTCGTCTGTTCCCCGACCCTTCAGCCTCAATCTCTTCGACGATTCTGAGGCGTTTGAAATCGATGACAATCGGAATGACGAGGGGGAGACAGAAGCAGGGAAAGCTGGGGAGACCCTGAGCAGAGTTGATGCTGGCCACAGAGCCAAACTAGACAATATATCAGCTGATCTAGAGGGAGAGGAGGCAATCGATCGAAAATTGAATCTTCTTCAACTACTAGATGAGGTTGAGTGATGCAGCTTTAACTTATTGTATCATCAATCATTATTAATTAATTAATAATTGATAAATTAGGTAGCCATAAATTGCTTCGTCAACTGATCTTACTTAAAATTAATTTTTGTGGCTATTTTTTTGTTTATTAATTCTTATATATTTATGTTAGTACTATTTATACAGACTATTCTGTAAATTGAACACTGATTCTATCGTTTTAACAACTGTACAATCCCCTCTATCAAAACTGAATAATTATTTTGATGTAAAAAAAATATTAATGATAAATGGAAAATGTGTATTTTACGCTGATAAATCTAGAATGTACTTGATCCCGGTTTTTCCATCCAATTGGAGGGTATTTTTCACAGCCTCTTTGTAGTCGGAAAGAGGAATGATCTTGTGAGGGGGGACTTGAAGCTTCTTCGAGGAGAACAGCTTCCCCAGGTTGTCCAGCATCTCCCAACGTTCTTGAGAGTTTGAGTGTGATTTTCCCCAGGCTGTCATCCAAAAACCTCGAGCAGAAATGTCCTGAAATTTTTTTCAATTGCAATTATCTTGGCAACGAGCATGTCTAAGTGAAAATCTTACTCCACATTTCTTATGGAAAATTAAATTGTCTGCATACAATGTCTTGTGCCGTTTTTTCCTAAATGCAGCTATTCTCGAGATAATTTCAACAACAGCTGATTAACTTCATCGTTGATTAGGCAAAAACGATTCTTTTTCTTGTTCGTAAACATCGACGTAACTTATTCGGGATTCATTCTAGGTGATAATTTCGTAGAACATTTTTATTAATAAATAAAATACGGTGAAAAAAATATTCTGTGATATTCTCTCATAGAGCCGCTCATTCTCAAGTTTCACAGTGTGGTAGAGTGTGATCAGGGTGGAATAGTATATTTCTCATGTAGGAAGAAGAAGTCGACAGGTCATCTCCACGTGCAAAATTACGATTTGAGCCGAAGGCGAGGGTTGTAAGCACGTGGAGAATGCTTGTCTCATTCTCCTCCCGAGGGTTGAATGCGATTTTTCCGCCAAAATGGAGAAAACCGAGCGTTTCTAACCAAGCGAAGCGAGGACTTTCAGTCCATCGAAGCTGAACAAATTGTTGATTCTACCTTGAAAATAAGCGCAGACGCTGGAATGATCAGAGGTTCTCTGGACATGGCTCCATAAGTGACGATAGTTCCACCGTGAGCCAAATGCCTCAGGATATTAACTCCACTTTCTCCGCAGACGCAGTTAAGAGCCAATTTTGGGGCCGGTAATTTTTTGCTCTTGAATAAATTCGTCGTTCGTACTTCAGCCTCTGTGAGAACGTCAGTGGCCCCGAGACCTTTCAAATGATTCTTCAAGTCTCCAATGTCTCCCCGATCTCGTACCACATTGACTGAGTTGAAGCCCCAGGTCTTGCAGAGCTGAATTACCAATTGTCCAACTGCCGAATTGCCCCCATTCTGAATTACTGTATCACCTGGTGAGAGGGGGACGAAGTCTTTTAGCATCCTGTAGGCTGTGCAGGGGTTTACGTTAAGCATACTTGCTTCAATATCTGTAAAATTCCCTGGAATCTGAAACATGTAAACTACAAAATGTAGAATTCAATTAAAAAATAAACATTCAAAAAATGCTTGGAATTTTCCCTACTGTTTCATGAAATTAGTTCACTCCATTCCATCTAAATTGACTTTTCACCTGAAAAAAAATCAAGAATATATAATGAAAATTACCTTCAACACTTCTTCGACTGGATAAACCCTTCTCGTACTCCAAGTTCCAGTGTTACTCCCATTGGGAACAACCTTATCTCCCATCCCCATAGCCGTCACTCCTTCCCCAACCTCAACAACCTCCCCAACTCCTTCGTTTCCGGCCACTGCTGGCATCGTCGGTTTGCTCGGGTATTTTCCCTGAATTGTGTTGATGTCAGCTGGATTGACAGGTGCCAATATCCACCTAATTGAAAAAACTCAATTTTTTTTTGGAAGAAAGTAATAATAACAAAAAAAGAGGGAAGAAGCAGATGAGTTTCAATTCTCAATAGCTAGAGATCGGCTGAGTGAAATGGTCCAATTTTTTTTTGTTAACAATATCTTGTTACCCTCTGTAAACTGAGCTTTAACTTGTTGAAATCACATCGGACAGTCCGAAGATTTCGAAGATTTAGAAATGTCTTGTCTTATTTATCCTCTCCAAAATTAAAAAAAAATACGAAGTTATCTAATTAAATTTGAACTGTTAGTGGCCAAACAACTGTAATTACTCACCTCACGGCCACTTCATTCACTCCAGGCTTGCAATCCTCTGTATTTTCTAATTTCAATACTTCTATAGGCTCTCCATAGCTCTCGTACATCAAACTCTTCGCACAATTCACTCTGGACGCACTCAGCCCTCGTTTCATGATCACGCAATTCCCCCAGTGAGTTCTTGACGTCGTCAGAACCAATTTGGCTACTCTCAGGACCATTTCTAGTTTAATTTGTGCAGAAATAATTGCTAATCGACTCTTGTTCTGTGAACTGACCGGTTTTTAAGGTTATGCGATGCATTCGGCGAGATCAGCTGATCTGAGCGGTGTTATCAGGGATGACTTTCCAAAAACATCGATGGGAGGAAAATAAAATTCTCGGAAGACATGTGTAGTTTTGCTGCAATTGTCAGTGTTGTTTGGTTAGTGCATTAGATGAAATTGACAAATTCCGTTGGTGATTTTGCAATTTTGCGGCGAAGATTTTGGCTGGAAACGGCCGATGGTGAGTTGGGTGAGCTTTCCATGCATTTTTTTAATAGAAAATTAGTAATTTTTAAGATTTAATATTTTTGATCGAAAGTGATGAGGTTTTGTAATGTAAGGGGCGGTTTCCAGCACATGTGGGGCCATTGAGCAATGTTGAGTCATTTTCGAGACGTGTTTTCACGCAAAAATTGCTAACTAGCAGTGAACAATTGTATTTTGTTTAGGGAATTCCAACCAAAAAACGTTTTTTTTTAGTAGGAAAGCGTGTGATTTTAGGGATTCATTGTCAACTAGGTAATTATCGTTGTAACCAGTGAATCTAAGAAAATCTCAATGAATTTAATTTATAGAGAACTCAATTACGTTCAAAAAAATGTTCTATGCCATTTTCTTTTAGGCCCATTAATTCTTTAGTTTCTTTTAATTTCTTTCAATAAATTTTGTTTTTTTGGTTAACTCATTAACGTGTAGTTTTGAGTGAAAAAGTCACAAAATATTTTTTGATGTAAATTAAATTCTCTATAAAACACCATTTACAACATTTTCCCCCAAATTCTGACATTTTCAAAATATGACGACGGAACTACCTGAACATTTTTCATTTCAGTGAAATAATTTCCGAATTTTATTTGAAAATGGAGCTGAGCTTTTGCCCACCAAACGTGACATTCGACCAGATATGGGTGGACCACGGCATCTCCAAGTGCTTCATAGACACCTTGAGTGCAAGTGTCATAGCCTCTTACATTTTAATATGTGGCTCGGTCCAACTTTGGATGTACAAGAGATGGGGAAATTCGATGAGCGTCACTCGATTCCCCAGAAGCAAACTTTACAATCTGCAGAAGTTCTTTCTGTACTTCGTACCTCTCCTCAGCGTAGTGAGAATTATCCTCCAGGCGACCGTTCTAGATGACAAAACTGTCTATGGATATATGGTAAAATCCAAAAAAAATCAAGCAATTTTTCTTTAAAAACAAACTAAAAAATGACGTGAATAATCATTTACACAGATCCAGTAGGAATTCGCAAATTAACAAAAAAAAATCTTATTAAACAGGATTTTCTATCATTTGTCTGTCAGTCTCGACATTGAAGACAATTCCAAGGCTCAAACAAATTTATTTTCATTTCTAGTCCTGTTGAAAAAAATCCTGCCCGAAAAACTTGAAGTTAAAGTGAACACAAATTGATGTCCAAATGAAAATAAATTTTTCTGACTTTTGGTATTCTTCCTATTTGAAAGTAATAGCAAAAATTATATTGATTAATTAGTTCAGGCATTTATTAAATTTCCTGTCCTCACGTATACCCTTTCGGGTTTTTACGTATTTACCCGTCCCACCCCCCGACCCCGCTGTACCGCATTCGCCAAGGACCAAGAAAAAACCTCACCCTGAGGGGAAAACCTTGGCCAGGTGCAGTCGTCCCTTTTACGAGACTACCGCTCGGCAGTGAATCGTGAGATCAGAGTGCTACAAATTTTTACAAATTTTGACTGCCGATGACGGAAAGCGAACCCGGGTCATCGGCATGCCAGTCTAGGACTCTAACCGCACGGCCACCACCGTCGATCATTCATTTATTATATTTACTTTAAAAGGGAAAAAAGTTTATTAACATATTCTCATAGAAATAATTTTTTGAAAAGCCCAAAACCAAAAAAGTGTTGTTTCTCAGATACTCACGACAATCCTGACGACAATTGTCTATCCTTACTCGGTCTACATTCTAATGGTGGAACGCCATAAACTCCTCCCGAGTATTCCACCGCGAGGTCATGGCATCGTTCTCCTCGGGTTCTGGACCCTCGCTTTCATCGGGGAGAATCTCGTCTTCATTAATATTGGAAAGACCGAGTGGTGGTTCCAACTCAACACGTGAGCCTCACTAAACTATTAAAGAATTACATTTGACTATTTCTACGATTTCAAGTAGTTAAATATTATTTCATCTATGACATCAAAATCTTACAAAATTGTTAACAGTCGTTAAAAAAAGATAAATAATTGGTTTGTAAAATAGTATTTTCCCGAGTTCAGTCTCTCTGACGAATTCCCCATCTCAAAATAATCCAATTGGGCACTTACTTATAAATAAATGTTTCAGGTTGAGCGATCAAATCGAGATGGCACTATTTGTCCTGAGGTACGTGAGTAATCTCATGATTTTTGCTCTTGGTCTGAGAGCACCTGGAATTATCGGCAGCTCTGACATCAATTACGACTCGTTGAACAATCATATGGGATCGAGATCAGCTTATTACCAAGATGTGAGTATCTAAAAATTCCATAACGTTAAAACGAAATCGTTTTCAACTTTTCTCATTGAATGAAATTTTTTTTGTGATAATTACGTTAAAAAAATTCTTCGTCGACTTTTGCATCAATAAAATCCCATATTTTTGTTGACTTTTTTTGGGCAAATTAATCAATTGATTAATGGGTTCATCTGTTGATAGAGACCTGAAGAGACTTCCTCGACATGGAAAAATGCCTGGTACAAGATAGAAACTCTGTCGCCTTTCCTGTGGCCGAAAAAAGACTGTCTTCTTCAATTCAGAGTTTTGTTCTGTTTTGGTCTCTTGATAGCCGGTCGCGTTATCAATGTATTTGTCCCGATCTATAATAAGAAAATTGTGGACAGCATGACTGCAGATATTCTAAAATTCAGGTTGAATTCCAGATTTTTTAAAATTAATCAACAAATTGAGTTCGTGATTTTTTACCTAAAAAATCAGCTTTTGATTCCTAAACTTTTATTTCAGATGGGACTTGATCCTGATTTACGTGGCGTTGAAATTTTTACAAGGAGGCGGCACAGGTGGTATGGGAGTATTAAACAATTTGAGATCATTTTTGTGGATCAGAGTGCAACAATTTACAACTCGTGAAGTTGAAGTAGAATTGTTCAGGTGAGAAACAAGTGAGAAAAATTTATCAAAAAAATTGGAGATCGAGAGACGGACGCATTGTTCTATTTCAAATGAATGCGAATACTTACTCTTTTCTTTTTCTTTCGATCAATAGAATTAACCAAAAACTTTAACTGGAAAAAATTCATACATGAGTCTCAATAGACAAGCTGTATGTCTTTATGTAATAAAAAAAAAGTAGTGTTGCTGAAAAAGTAGTGTTGCCTAAGGGCTATATACTTGATAAGGCTCATAAGGCTTAGATAATTACCCCCCGGGATAAGCGAACGAAGCGACCAGGGGGCGGGCTTCCCTCCTATAGAAATAAAATTCTATTGATTTTTGAAAAATAAAAAAAAACATTTTTGCTCCCCAGACATTTGCACAGCCTGAGTCTGCGCTGGCACTTAGGCCGAAAGACCGGTGAAGTTCTGAGGATAATGGATCGTGGGACAGACTCCATTAACAATCTTCTCAACTACATCCTCTTCTCGATAGTCCCGACGATCGTCGACATTCTCGTAGCCGTTATCTTCTTCGTGTCGGCCTTCAACAAATGGTTTGGCTTGATAGTCCTGAGCACAATGATCCTCTACATCATTGCAACGGTACTCGTCACCGAGTGGAGAACCAAATTCCAGAGGCGGATGAATTTGGCGGACAACGCGAGAAATGCCAAAAGTGTCGACAGTCTCCTGAATTTCGAGACTGTCAAGTATTACGGCGCCGAGTCCTACGAGGTCGAGAATTACAGAAAAGCCGTTCTCCATTATCAGACGGAGGAGTGGAACTCAGTGGTCACCTTGAACATTCTGAACACCATTCAGAATGTCATAATCTGCGCTGGATTGCTTGGGGGATCTATGCTCTGTCTTCACGAAATTGTCTACGAGAAGACTCTTACTGTTGGGGATTACGTTCTCTTTGCCAGTTATATCATTCAACTTTACGTTCCCTTGAACTTCTTTGGCACTTATTACAGGTGGGTCAAACATTTTGAGTTTTACGAATGTCAAAGTGTAGAAAATATTTGTTATTTTAACGTTAAATGACAGAAGTTGACTTTATAAGACAAATTTTGGTAGAATTTGCTCTAAATACTTTCCAAGTATTTATAATATTTTGACAAATGTTAAATTCATGCCTGTCAACTCGATCTTGACGATAATTCTAATCAATAAAATTGCCTCTACCTGTAAGTACAACTAAACGATCAAAAACTCGACAAAAATTTCTGACAAACTGAAAAATGTATCCCCGATGAGAGGAATTATTAGACAGAAAAAAAGAAAATTAGGCGAACTAAAAATCCTAGCCAAATATTTGTAACGAATTAAAATAAACAAAATGATCTGAACATTTCAGAGCGATTCAGAAAAATTTTGTAGACATGGAGAATATGTTCGATCTTCTCCGTGAAGAGCAAGAGGTGATAGACCCTCCAGGAGCAGGTCCTCTGATAGTGCAACGAGGACAAGTGGAATTTTCCAACGTTTCCTTCGGTTACGTTCCTGAAAAGATCATCCTGAAGAATGTGAGCTTCACAGTCCCAGCCGGCAAGACTGTAGCTTTTGTGGGTCCATCGGGGGCTGGCAAGTCCACTATCATGAGACTTCTGTTCAGGTTCTACGACGTCGATCAGGGAGAAATATCCATTGATGGACAGAATGTCAAAACTGTCAAGCAGGAATCATTGAGAAATGCCATTGGGGTCGTCCCTCAGGACACAGTTCTCTTTAATAATACTATTATATACAATATTTGGTATGGAAAATTTGATGCACCAATGGCGGACGTCATAGCTGCCTCTAAATCAGCTGATATTCACGATAAAATACTCACATTTCCGCAGGAATATGAGACAGAGGTGAGTAGTATTTTGATTATTAATCATTTTTCGGTTTATTCAACTACAAATTAAATGGGTACGTGCGAAAAAATTGATAGAAAATGTCGAATTCGGTCCGATTGATGGCATAACATACATTTAATGTCATCGGAAATGAGTTCTCGAAAGAGAGTCGATTTTATGAAAAGATGTTCAGGCAATAGATTCTTGACTTACATAAAGATAAGAACCGTTGAATGCCTTGAATGAGCCCTTGAATGAACACTAGAACATGCACTCGATGGGCTTTTGACCGAAAATCAGTGTCCATTTCAGCCGATTCTTTCGTTATATGCACAAGAGAAGGGTCAAAAATCTCAAACGAGCATCCGAATGAACAAAAAATTGAAATTTTCAAAAAATGCAAAGTCACTCGCACTCAAAAATTCCAAATAATCACCGGTTGCAGGCGCCGCCATTTTGTTAGAGTGTTACCAAGATGGCGTTTGCCTGCATCTCGAATTTTTGAAGACTTATTAAAATTTGTCGTGATCATTAAACAACCTCAAATTCACAGCACTCCATTTCCACAAAATGAACACAATTTTCAAGCGATTGCTCACCCCTCAAAAATATTTCTCACTCTTCAGGTGGGCGAGAGAGGCCTGCGTCTGAGCGGTGGAGAGAAGCAACGAGTGGCGATAGCCAGAACTATGCTTAAGGCTCCCAAAATCGTTCTCTTGGATGAGGCAACGAGTGCATTGGACACTCAGACCGAGCGTAATATTCAGGCGGCATTAAACCGAATTTGTGCAAACAGAACAACCATCATAATTGCCCACAGACTCTCCACAATAATCCACGCTGATGAGATTTTCGTGTTGAAGGAGGGAGAGATCGTGGAGAGGGGTAAGCACGAGGAATTGATCTCCTTCGGAGGAATCTACCACGATATGTGGCAGGCACAGCTCCGGGCGGACTCGGACACATCGGAATTACCACGAGAAAATGGAGTGGAGGAAGCAGAACGCGGACGGACGACAGAGACCAGTGGCCATCCATAGGGAATAGGGAAATTAAAGACTTCGGTTTTTCTGAGGAAAACTTTGATCAATTTGTCTTGATCTACTTTTATATTTTAGATCTATTTTTGCCAGGTGTCTAGGGAGTGCAGTGGCTCACGATTGATTGGAATTAGTTCGTATGTTACGAATGATGTTCTCGTTATTATTATTTTTAGAGACAATGTCTCCCAATGTTTGGAATATTATGCGGCTGGAATTTCTTAACTCTTCCAGAGTTTAAGAATTGAGGGGAATACATAGTTGTAAGTTTAGATCGTATATTTATTCAGTTGAAGATATTTTAATGTTTTTTGAGAGTTGAAGTAATGGGCGAATAAATCTATATTTCTTGGATATGTTTAAATGTCGATTGTATTCTCATTGAACATGTCCTCGTAATTTTCGTCCGCATTCTGCTGATTTAGTAACCAATCCTCGTCGTAAATCAATCGACTGGCCATCGTCGAGGGTTGGAAGATAGTGATTAGGCTGATTAATCCGAAAATTATCCAGTATGTGATCTAGGAGAACAATGATTATTGATTGCGACATAGAAATTACGTATTCATTAATTGTTCATAAAAATTTTCGTCTTTATTTTGATGTTTTTTACTTTTATTCCTGTGGAAATCAACGAATGAGCTTTACTTTTTCGTGCAACTAATGCCAGCTCCATAATTTTTCATTTCCCACTAGCGAATATATCAATTCAGAGGAATTTTGACATTTTATTAATTTTGTAATGCTCGGAAAACAAGTGATGAATAATCCTGTGATGGAGGAAAGGAAATGGAATTCGATGGAGTCAATTTTTTTTCAGGCTAGAAGCTCTCGACCCCAATTCTCATTCCAAAATGTCTCAAAATTATCATAGAAGACCTGAAACTTCTCGGTATCTTCACTCTCGGCCTCCGAATATTCATCAACGAAAAGTGGATCTATCGAGAGCTTCAAAGAATTCCCGGAGGATTCTGTGTACTTCCGTGCGCTCGTTACGGTCGCATTTTTTGTCACTAGAATGCAATTTTCAATTCGCAATTCTCGGATGTTCTCGGCAGAATTGAAAAAATTCCGCAATCCTTGGTCAGTTATGGAGATGCAGGCGCGGCAGAAGAGGCCCTTGAGGCGTGTCATCTCGCTCAAATGCAAATCGGTGAAGTCCCTCGACTGCATCACGAGGACTTGAAGCTTTGGTAGGCGTTGAATGGAAGTTAATGAGGCATGATTGAGCCTCATCGACACTGAAGAAATAAAAAAATCCGATGTTGAAAAAAAGAGCTATTATCCGGTGAAAACTTTGGACCATAAATTTTCCTGAAACATTTACAAATCTTACCGATAGTCAAATATTTCAAGTTGTTGTTGCTCCTCAACAGTTTCTCTACACTGAACTCCGTTATATTGCATTTTATTAACGTCAATTCCTCTAAATTTTCAACATAATGAAGTTGACGGTCTGTGAGACTTATCCACTGAAGACTGAGGACTCGTAAATTCGAAAACTTCGAGAGCATCTACAAATCACCGAAAAAATTGTTTTTACCGACTTCATTAAATCGTTGCATTATAATTATTAGAAATTTTTCAATCATTTTGTTATGTCCACACATTTTGTTGTTTTTTTTTTAACTCGAGTATATCCAGAAATTAGTATATTATATACGTCGGTCAGTAAAAAAAATGGATCAGATCACATGAAATTATTGGCGGGGGCGAAGCCGAGGTTGACAAACATGTGATCTGAGGCTTTTTTTTCTTGGCCAAGGTGTGTATACTATTTTTATGCTCAACGCAGCCGGAAAACCACGACTTCCTCTCGCGCAGCGGCCGGGAAGTTGCGCTTCGCAGCCGGAGGGCAGAAAAGAAAGTTTTCTTAACTCAATTATATCCAGCAAAGAACTTTTGCCAGTACCATCTCAATTTAGAACATCGAGGACTTATCGACAAATCCCTGACCGATCGCGGAATTGAGAAATCGACTTATCGATTTACTTGATCGAGTACTGGCCGATCACCGGTCAATGGATGAGACTAGGCACCCACTGATCGACTCGCGATCGACTGGCCATCGACCACAGATTAAGCGACGATTCACCAGCCATTGACCGAGTGAATAATTCGATACACCGATCGAGTCGCCGTCGATTCACTCTTGAGCGATTTACTGAGGGGGTAAATTCATTCCGCCTAGAAAATACTATAAAAATAACTTGAAAATAAAAATAATTTAGGACGTGCTCCCCTAAATTAAAACTCAATCTGTCCCTGCCCAGATGTCTTCTTACGTAATACAACAATTGTTTACGTTTCGACATTCAGTTGGAATATAGAACGCTCCTTGATATAATACAAAATATCTCAATTCAACGCCCAATAACAGTTCCAACACTCAATGAAAATTAAAAACTTACGACAATTGACGGAATGAAATGTGGCGAGGCGAAGCGAAGCTCGATTTCCTCCAGTTTATCGGGTAGAAATTTCGTGAAGCTCATGTTGAAATCTGTTAAGCCGTTGCAATCAAAATTAAGTGACCGTAAATTTTTATTTCTCTGGAGTATTTTGTTAATGCAAATCAGCATATCGTTCACATCGTCATAAATGAAGACGCATTTCAGTCTTTTGAGGTGTGCGCAGTGTTTTTTGACTTCCATAAGGTATTCGTAGCCCCTCGATTTTTCGAATTGCATCCTCAGGTTCGCCAAGTGTCCGGCCCGGGAGAGGATAACCCTCCAGGTCTCGAAATCCCAATCTCTCGAGTCGATTCTTGTGACTGTTGACCAACAGCAACGGCTGTTGTCCCTCCAGCGTTTGCACACTAAGTCGAGGGTGAATTTATCTCTGATCGAGGTGACGCGATCGAAGATTTCACGCAAACATGTGTCCGGAAGAATTTTCATGGACGAATTGTCCATATTTTTTCTTGAGTTCCTCGCACTTGTTGCAAGCAACACTCAGTCCGCCTCGTTACTTATGCTCAGGAGGGGCTATTATTAGCAGGTGGTGGGGAGATTCTGATTCATTGACAAGGGGAAGAAATCTAGTTTTGATTACTGCAATAAAGAAATGTCTTCCGTCCTCGATTTTCTGATAATAATAGAAAAAAGAAGAATATAAGAGGAGAGTGACTGAGGAACTTGAGGGACACGATAAAAAAAAATTGAAGATGAATTTCTAAAGAAATACGATTGAGAGATTCTGTTTAAAATTGACATGATTTTTTTTTATTTTCCAATTTAAGGGAGAAATTGAAGAATATCATAGTTCGCCGGACAAATTTTGTCGTAATCTTGTCCCATTATTTTGCCAAAAAGTGTCATGAGAATAAAAAAAGTATGTCAAATAATGGTATCATAAATCAGCTGATGTCCTAGTTTGACAGATTCTGACAATTTTTTTGTGAAAAAAATTGATCCAAGTTCTCCTATTGTTATATTGAAAATGCGTTTCGGCGTCGAGAATCCGATTTGTCAAGAACGAAAGATGTCAATTTTAAGAATCTGTCAGTGATGAGCTCTAACTCGGTTCATTCGTATTTAATCATCAACATTTTCACACAGAAAAATTATGCAATTTTTATTGACAAAATAAATTACTCTCCATTTTAAAATCAATCTTAATCAGTATTCGATGAATGAGTTATGTGTTTGCTTACAATTAATGAAGTTTTTCCATTTGTAATTCATGGGACACTATTTGGAACGCATGATTTATCGAAAAATGTGAATGTCAGTCGATTTCAGGAGATTCTCGATGGCTCCTGCCGAGGAATGAAGACCCAACCGTCATTGCCAGGGACTGCTGGATTTCCTGAACCTGTGGAGGGCGTTGGAGTAGGCCTACCCTGACCCTTCATCAACTCCAACTGTCTCTTCAAGTTTCTGTACAGCTTCACCAATGACTCCTGGAACATTGTTTGGTTTCACACAAAGAAAATCATAGTAAGTACAGTTTTCGGACCTTTTTTAACGAAAGTGGTCAATAGAAACTTATTCCATTGAGGTATTTTCCGTAGAATTTATTGAAGATTATGGACTTTATTAGATTAGATTTATCAGATTAGTTTAGATTTAAATCTTCCTAGCTTTAATTAATTCTTTTTTTATAATAATCTCCTTGTCTTAATTAATGCTTTACCTTCTCGTCCTCGAGTTTTCTGAGCTCCTGCTGATCCTTCAGAGCATCGGGGCTCAAATTCTTGAGCATGTCGCTTCTGTACTGTCCTACGAGAGCTATTTCAGTCTGAATTTTGAGATACTCTTGTGCCAGGAGCTTGTGCTCTTCAAATATCTCCTTTGATATTGGACAACTGTTGTCTGGCGTTAGGGGTCGTAACTCCGTATCCAGAACTCTGTACACATCTTCCAGGTCATCGGCACTTGTACTGCTCTCTATTATGGGCGCAGTCAAGAAAACAATTAATTTCAATGTCGATAATTGAAAAAACATTTTTTATCAGAATTGATGTATGGAAAATTTCACAATTTGTGTATAATACTTCTCGATGTTTGACTATTTATCTCGTCATGGAATATTCTAGAGGGGAATCTCTCCAATAGTCATTTGATTTTTAACAACTATAAAATAAGTCACAGGTCAAATTTTAATTTATCAATTACGGAAATTTGAGAATAGTCTTTTGAGAGGTCTAGACGAGCCCTTCAGGTTTCCGGGAACATCTCGGTAAACGTTAGGTTCAGAGAGAAAAGGGCTCCTAATTATTTCCAATAAAAAAGATTAACACTTTTCGCTAACAATTGAGAAAACAAATCATTCGAATGTGAGAATGTAGAAAAAAGCATTTTCTGCCAGAGATTTAATTCCGTGATTTTTCACAGAAAAATTGTAAGATCGAGATAACTAACTCAATAGTAGCCAGAATTTCTCCAAATACTCGGTATCTCCTGATGAGTATCTACTGACACTGGCCTCCCTTCTCTGAATCACTGTTCGGGTATTGTAGTGCGACATAATTCAGTTTTTCCAATCACTCGCATCCATTTTCATTCAAAAACCCATCATTACTTCTACTCCGTCAGTCTCAATAATTAGTCATCACTTTAATCTCCCCTTCAAGAAGTCATTTTTTGATTTTAAGAAAAAAAATATGAAAGCCAAAATTTTCTGCATTAAAAATCAATTATCTCAGATACAGCGCCGAAAATGTAGACTTGATTCTCCTGGAAAAATTCTAAAAAAACATTTTCGACGTTTTTTCACGCTTTTTTCGTACGAAATGAAAATCGTTGGAGTAATTGCGATGTGAAAATGACTCCCGCACGAGCACTATTCGACTCTCGTCTTAAACACAACAAACCCACAGCTATAACTGGGAGGCTGACTCAGCCACACCTGCTGTCGAGAGGCAAAATCTTCCCCCTCCAATCCCCGGAAAATTCGCGGTACCAACGGGAGATGATTCGGTAATAATAAAAGTTCAACTCCAATGAGGAATTTATTTTCCTCGATTTATCGAATTCAACTGTTCAAATTGGCCATGAAAATAAAAAACTAGATATATACTAGCAAATATCTCGCTATGAGCTTTACAAGAAAAAGTGAAGACACTTTTTTTGTAGGCAATTAGATCTCCTGTAGAAAATCGTATTACATATTTTCTCATAAGTCTTGCCATTTTCGAGATAATAGAGTACATAGAAAGGTGTTGAAATAATGAGGTCTGAATGAGCTTTCTCCGGTTTTCTTCAAGTACCTCAGAAACCATTGGGTCTCGACAAAATTTTCATAAAGCTATTTGTAGAGAAATGAATTCCCCGCAAAAGAGTTTTTAACACATTTTCTCCTTCATGAAAATAATTTTCGATTTTATTCATGTTGTCTCAGAGTCCCGAATCAATGCCACCAACAAATGAGCTTATATTCGTTCTCTCCTGTTGACGAATTGAAACGATGACTCTCGGGACCTCTGGCATCGTCGTCTGGCTGGGATTGTCCGAGTTTTGCTCGTGAGTCAGAGTTTCAAATCGCAGAGGCTTTTTTCTCTAGTACTCAAAATAAATTTGACTCCACACGAAGACCATTGGGAGGGGAATTACAGCCTTCCGTTGCGTCGATCACGTAAGCTCAAGGAATATACATGGTGCAGTGTTGATAATAGCGAGATTAATAATGCTCCGTAATATTTAACACCAGAAAATTATTTGTCGACATATTTAATTTTTTTCATCTCAATTTCAGAGGAAAAAAAATAATCCTGTAACTACGATTATTATTTTTAATTCGTAGAAAGAGCTATTATTATTCTTTAATTAGTGATTAGTTGTTGTTTCATTTGCCTTCTTAATTAATTTTGTCGGTGGAAGAAAAAATTGGATATTCTATCTACTCACCAGGTATTTTATCATGATTTTTCTTAGCCTTGAGTCCCATTTTATCCAGTCCTGCCATATTCTGGAGTTCCCAGGATGAGTCGGTCGCCGTTTGAAGCTCCCAAGACTCCTGGAATAAAAAAATAAAAGATCATAGAAAGTGAGAAAGTCTAGGAGGTTCTAAGAGTTATCTATGAGGACTCATAAATACATACTTAAAAAAATATCTGTCAATTAAAAAATAGCATTAACTGCTCATACTATGTATAAATCAATGATTAATTAGCGTAAATAATTAATTACTGAGTCGCAATCGATGTGAAGAGGTCTGAAGGCCTGTCCCTCCATTCTGGAGAGTCCCCCGGATTTGGCTGGAGCCACTGGTGGTTTTTCTGTCACTCGATTCATCTCCTCGTTATTTGCAAAAATGTTTGGTGTCTTGTGAAGATTAGAACTGTCATTCTCACATTTTTCCGATTCATTATTTAATTTTTCCTCGAGAGTCTCATGGGCATTTTCATCTCCAGGGACATTTGTGTCCCTGTCCAATTGACTTGATTCGTTCCACGTCATATCTATCGTGTCGTCTTCGTTGGACATATCCTCTTCAAATTCTTCACTTGTGCCTGGACAAAAATATTAAGAATTCATAATCAATTGATTCATTTTTCTGGGGAGGTACTGAAGCCATTTACTTCGTATGTACTCCACGGGCTCTAACTCTCCACTGAAGAATTCTGATAAGTGGGTCATTACTGTCACAATTTCCTCCATCCCAGGACGTCCCTCAGGGTTTTTTTGCCAACACCTGGTCATCAAGACTTACAATTAGTTTTCCTCTTGTCTCATTTTACAAATAAATTGTCAATTTATTCCCTCTATAAAAATTGGAGCATTTACTGGTTTAACTAATAAATGAGAATCACAAATAAAAACAAAGAAAGGAATTTAATGAACAATTAAAGAGAAAGAAAGATTAAGGATTTATTTAATCCAAAACAAGAAGGACCTGGCAATTAAATCCTCAATGGGTTTCGGACAGCCCTCGATGAGCGGTGGCCTTTGTCCAATGTGCACAGCCCACATGATCCTGTAGGCAGATCCACCGATGTCATCAAAAGGTTTTCTCCTTGTCAATACTTCCCAGAGGATGACTCCCCAACTGAAGATATCACACTTTTCTGTGTATTTGGAGCCCTCGAACACTTCTGGAGCCATCCAAGCTGCTGAGCCCTTATTGTTAGTCATGTAGGTATTCAGATCGCAGGCAGTACCGAAGTCACAGATTTTCAATGTCCTCCCTCCCAGAATTAGTAATAAATTCGGAGGCTTCAGGTCCCTGGGGAATTTAATAAACTGAATCAATTGATTAATTCAGATTTTACAGTTGGATAATTTTTTTTTGGGAGAGAGTAGACTGGAGAGAAATTGAAACTTCAGGAAGGTCTGGGACGAGTAGGCAACCCAGACCATATTTAAACTTTTTTTTTTCGTCAGATTTGGAAATTTGGAGGACTATTTGGCTGTTTAATTTTTTAATTGTTACCTGTGAATTAATGGCTTTGGCTTCATACTGTGAAGGTACTGAACTCCTTTCGCACATTGAAGTGCCCAACTCATAGCATGACCAGCGGTGTAATGAGGCTTCGGTTCACAATGTAAAACTGCAATGAAGAATGACAAATTACGAAATAAATTAATGAAACAAAAGAAGAGTCGTCAATTTCAAGTGCGTAAGTAGTTTTGAGAAGTATGTTAAGGATATCTTAGGAACAAGTAAATTTGGAGGAAAAGTGTAATGATCTTTTGCGGGGAATACAATTTTTGACAAAAAATGATTGTAGTATTTTTAGCTAAATCCCATAGTTCCTGAAATATTCCCGAAACACTCGGAACGTTCATCTGAAAGTGGTCAATTGGCAGTTTTCATGACTGATAATTTGTATTTTCAGATGGAGAGAGAGTTAATTATTAAAAATCAAAGAACCATTGTAGAGGGATCCTCCTTCGGCATATTCCATGACTAGACAAACAGGATCTGTTGTGCAGGCTCCATAAAGCCTCACGATATTAGGATGTGAGACCCTCGACAATTGTCGCACTTCAACAGCAAATGCTCTCCTCTCGCCTTCTGTATTTATATGTTTCACAGCTACATATCTTCCTCGCCATTTGGCTTTATACACTACCCCAAAGGACCCTTTACCAACAACCTAAACAAATAAACAATATTGAAGGCAATCATTAAACCAGAATTCGACAAAATGTAGTTCGCCAAATTGTGACATGTTACAGAGTCAATACATTTTCATTTATCTCAAAGACGAACGCTTTTATGCATAAATGTCATAAAATAATGTATCCGTCTTATAAAATTCTTCACAGAAAATGTTTATTGACATTTGCTCGTAAATTCAACATTTCCCGAGATAATCGCGAAAATATGCGGTAAATTTGGGGGGTTGGGGGGAATTAAAGAATGGAAATTAATTGAATTTCTAAGGTGAAATTCTTTACTTTGCTTTGAAATATATCTTACTAATGAAGGTTTTACAATCCACTTGTGGTGGAAAATTTCACGAGAAAGAATAATAAATCTCGAGAAGAACGAGATTCTAACCTCTTCCGTTTGTATCTCTCTGAAATTGATCTCCTCCACGAATTGTTGTGACTTCTGTCTCATCAACAGTTGATTCTGCTCCTTCAACACTTTTGACATTTCCAAACCTCCAATGGCATCTGTCAATGGCTCCTGATGTCTCTCATCATCGATCATCCCCTCCTCTCTTGCCATAACACTAATTTCACTCGACATAATCCAAACGATTTCAATTAATCTCTCAGCACTTTTCACTTTACCCAAATATATCCATTTCGCGTCACATCATTAAATCATCATCCATCACATTTATTTATTTTCTCACTCTACCTTTTCGTCGTAAAATCCGTCTCAACACAGACAAAATATATACAGCAGGCAACAATGAAGAGGTTAACTTAATTTCAATTTTCCGGGATAAAATATCAAATTTTGGGAGGTATCACAGATTTATTGAACTAGGTTAATTAGTATTAGCGTTCAAGATCGAGAGGAAATAATTTATTCGTGAATTTTTTTTGTGAATCCATGATTATTTTTAGCTTTTTTGTGGAGAATGTCAAAAGCTACGAAAAATGTCTGCCGCCATTTTTCATTTAAATTGTGCGCATATTGATTGCAATTGTATAGGTAGTAGATGTACATTTCATGATATATCACATTGCAAAAATATAATTTTGCCCATCAAATATTTTTTGGACAACCTAATAATGACAGAAATTCACCCACAAAATCTGGCTTGCTACTTTTGTTGTCTAAAGAATCTTTGATCGCAGAATTGTTTTCTTTCGCAATGTGATAAAATGTTGTAAATAATGCGATGACTATGGTGAATAATGTGAGGAGTGTGGGAGATCCTTTCTGCAGAAAGGGCCCGGCTCTCACCTCCCATGTTCTTCGGGAACCTCTTCGAGGGAGTAAAATAAAATTTCTTAAAAATTCTGTACAATTTATTTAAGAATAAAACATAATCTCTCCGATAGACAACTTAAACGTGGTAGACACATCACCATCTCTATACAGCGGAACATTCATTATTTTTCGTGTTGAGAAAAATTAAGGACGAAGTGGGTTAATACTTTTTCATTCGTGCATTATTTTTTTTTTCCTTGTGGAGTAATTACTCATAAATTAGTGAGTCCTCATGCTCGTTGTCTAGGCTAAAACTAGTTGTACACGTGTCGCAGTAAAATAAAAAAAAAACAATTATTTATTCAGATTTTTTTTTCTGAGACACGTGAAATTTTATGGACGTTCCGAGCCCACTACACTCGACTTTATGGCATTTGTCGTCATTTTCACATTTTTGGAAACACAATTTGTCTAAAAAATAAGATATCTGGCTTTCGATTTTCTCGTTGAAAATTATCGTAA
This sequence comes from Psyttalia lounsburyi, assembly GCA_030522865.1. Taxonomy (NCBI): domain Eukaryota; kingdom Metazoa; phylum Arthropoda; class Insecta; order Hymenoptera; family Braconidae; genus Psyttalia; species Psyttalia lounsburyi. The sequence goes on from JAPYZN010000198.1 coordinate 25,613, forward strand.
GAGAATTCAATTATTATTAGAGCATTGCATCGATTGCATGGATTACGCCGTTGGTCGCTGGAATGTTGTGGGTTAATATCTGGGCTTCGTTCACTTTAACTCGTCCTGAAACAGAAATTAATTTACACAATTAATTTAAATAAAATTAAATCTTGAATCTTGAAAATTAGATGACAGTTCATTGTTTTTTTTCCAAAAATTTCACAAAAAAATGAATTTGTTTTTAGTTTCATTTTATAACTGATACCACTGAGATATTTTTAGTGAATAGAACCTCAAGAAAAATTTGACAAAAAAATGTCGTAGACATATTAAATTCGTTACAGACAAATTGATAGAATTCCATGTTTTGTTGAAAAACAATCTACAAAAATCTCTTAACTCAATTGTTTTGAAAAAAAATTTATTTACAAATTTTTGTTGCAAATTCTTTTACAAAAATTGTTTTGTTTAATGTGAAGAGAAGAGAAGAAAAGTAGAGGGATAGAACATTTACAGAAAATCCAATAGAATTGTCTAGGGAATTCACTTGTCTATCGTCAGCCCTCGCAAGGAATCAGTAATTCCGATGGGAAACGAGACAACCGGTGCAATTTACCTCCATAATAGCACCTCCAGACAACATTATCGCTAATAACTTAGGAGCAGCAATTGTTTCTCAATAAAGGAAATAAATTTTACCCTCGGAAATGTATTATTACCCGAACATTTGATCTGGACAGCAGAAATTACTGCAATCATTCATCGATCGGTTAATTATCCGGTTGGAAATATTAATTTCTCCCCGGAGGTACAGAAAATTCTCTCATTCCGCTGTTACATCCTTCGATGAAAGCATCACTCGTGTGTTCATGGTGAAAATATTTGTTCATTTTGTGACAAATGGGCGGAGAAAGTAGTTTAAAGTTCCACTGGAATTTGACTAATTATTGTTTGCGAATTCTCGCACTCTGCCCTTTACTGAGGGTTCAGACCCTCCAGGACAAAATTATTGATTATGCACATCTGATTATCGTGGGATTGGTGGCACTGGAGCAGGGAGTGAACATGACGATAACTTGTTATGTCAAATGTGGAAATTTTATTGCCGCAGCTGAGAGCATAGGACCTATGGTAACTCGTCGTCGTAACGTCGGATGTTTTTAACGGTGGATTATCTTGATATTCGGTGTGTTTAGCAGGAAATGTCATAAATACATTTTTGTGGATAATTTGTCTATAAAAGGTTTAAATTAATTTTCTCTGTAGTATCCACCCGCTGTCGATATAATTTAGAAAGTATGGTGGGGAGTTCTCGTCGAGATATCTAGATTTTTATTGATGGCTCCATCGAAGTTTTTGCTGATTATCTTCAGAACCGTCAAGTTCAGAACAAAATATCATAAGAGCATTTCGATGAGAAATCAAATCTCTACAGAAAATATTCATGACATTTTTCTCTAATTTCACTTGTTGGGATGATCATTCGCTTCCAAAGTGGACCACAAAAACATTCCCTCAATGAATAGTCGAGGACTTTTCTCACAACTAAGGTTTTTTACATTTTTAGATGGCGTTGTTCATAGCCTTCGGCAAAATCTGCATTTACAGATACCATAAACTTCCCCTGAAGAAGCTCTCGACGAGACTTGAAGCCTGTCTGAACTGTCCGAATACCAACGAATATAATTTCTTAAGGATGTACATGAAGTTTGCAAATATCGCGTCTACGTCGGTTTTGGGATCGATATTGGTTTTGATCGTGGGGTACTTCAGCCTTCCGCTGGTGCTGGCCACTTATGAGCTTCCCTTTCTTGCTTACTACCCCTGGAATTGGCAGAATTCCACCCTGGGATATGCTTCTTGCTATCTCCACGAAGTTATCGTGACTTTTGTTTTGGCTTGCAGCTGCTCAACCGAATTCACTTATGTCTGGTACATCTGCCATTGCTGCGCCAGACTCAAAGTTATTCAGCATAAGTTGAGAATTATTTCCTTTCGAAATTGTCAAAAAATATGTCAGCATGAGGTGGAGAGAGCATTCTCGGGAATTGTGGTACTTCACGCGAATGTTCTTGAGTACATAATTTTTTTTATTTTTTTGGGCTTTGGTTCTCTGGGAGAGGGAATTGTCTAGGAACAAATGCCATTGAAATGTGATTTTTTTTTTTCTTTGAGGTGAGATTTTCTCCGATAAGAAATGTTTTAGTAGAAAATGTTGCACAATATAACGTCAAAAACGCTTCTATAAGATTTTTTCCTGGAATTAATAGTTGTTGAGATATTAACAGATTTCTCTGTTTCGAATTACTCTCCAATTGTAAAATTGCAGTGATGTCATTTTGATAAACACCGCCTTCACTTATATCGTCCTGTTATTATTGATGGCAGCCATTATCGCCATTTGTTGCGCCGGCCTGACAATAATTAGTGTAAGTTCATGTAAATACATCTCCCCGAAAAAAATTAACAAAAAAAAACAATGGAAAAATTTATAAACGGTATTTCTTGTTCTAGAAAACTACTGAATCGACAATTATGCTTCTATTTTTGGTCCTCGCTCTTTATTACGCCCAGCAGCTACTGTTTTATTATCTTCCTGGCGATCTACTGGCACAACAAGTAAATTTTGTAGAACAAGAAAATCTGAAAAAGTCCCCTTTGTTTTTAAACACAAAAAATTGAGTACAAATTTTTCTATTAAAATACTTTCTCCAGAATTTTCTCGGCCAAGACTTCGTTTCATTGTTTAATTTTTTTATCTAAAGGATAAAAATTGAACGGCCAAAAATCTAAAAAAAAGTATATATAATTCAATAGAGTAAATTATCTAGGAATTTGTCAGGATTTTTTAGTAACTTTCTTTTAATTTTTCTTGATTTCCACTGACAGACATTGGCAGTGGGAAAGGCGGCCTATGCCACTGGTTGGGAAACCCTAGATATCAAACATCAGAAGACAATAGGACTCATTTTATTTAGGAGCAATTCACCTCCTCGACTATTGGTCGGAAATGTAATTCCTCTTTTGATGGAAAATTATATATCGGTAAGGCATTCCAAAGTTTACAAAATCTAGAAATAGAAATGTAAAAAAACCATAAATTTATAGAAAATCTATAGATTTATCAATTTTTTTAAATTACAAATTTGTAAAAATTGAATGAATCTACAGATTAATTTTCAATTATTATTTAACTGTTCAAGTTTTATTGTGCAATTTTTAGTTTTTGGTAACAACCGCGTCATACTTCACCTCGATTCGAGCCGTGACAGATAATACTTAGACAACACCCCTGAAGATTTGATTTCCCTATTTTTCATTATTCGTTAGTACTATAGCGAACAATAAAACTAGTGGAAAATTGTTAGAGACTGTAAGAACAGCCGAAATACATTGTATATGAAAGGTCTCTGCGATGATTCAATTTCATTGAACCTCAATTGAAAATTATCTAAAAAACAAAACGGTCTACAAGAAAAAGCGACAAAAAAATTTTTGCGGAGACTTAAATTTTCGGCAATAAAAAGTCTAATAGTATTATAATATTATTTCCCGCTAGCACCAGTAGTTTTCCAGAGAATCGGATCATTAATAAAGCGAAAGTTGTAAACCCTGAAAAAGGCAATTCTTGATTATCTCAGGAATAAAAAATTTTACGAAAAAATGTGCCGAAGGCATTTTTGTAAAGGATTAAATTCTCCTCAATAAATATTTGTTCACATTTTCTCCTAAAACCAGTGGTTTTTAAGATAATCGTATAATTACCATCACCAAAAACCATCAATATCGAAAAATCGATGAATGAGTGGTTGATGACAGGTGAGAGGAGCTCAAATAACAGATGATCTTTTTTACTGGGTCAAGAGGGTCATCATGACCATCACCAAACTCATTCTACAACATCAACGAAATTTCCAGCCCACGTTCCTCTCACTTTCGCCTTAATTTTCGAAAGTCCAGAGGATAAATTCACTAGTAATGAAAAATCAATTACTGACCTCCATTTTTTTGAATTCTCAGCGTAAACTGGGGTCGGAGTGTGTCCTTCTGATGATAAAACCTCATACCAGCTGTGTACATGGTAGTCGGTATTATGTGCCGTAAGATAATGTTTTTCGCAATTTCTGGTCCGTCACCCTCGGTCCACACTGCTCGCCCCGAATTTGATGCCGCCGTCGCGAATGCCGAATCCGTCGGGGCAAATATTGTAAATGTTTTCGTACCTGCCAACCAGACAATAAACGTGTTGCATTTGTTATAAAAATTTTTAATCATTTCAATTTTTATTTCTTACGAGTCCAGTGACACGACTTCATTCGAGCCCTAATAATAAGCATTTTTCTTATTCCATTTAATTAATTCAATTTAATACATTATTTAATTTTTCTTAATTTTACCTAATTATTGAGAATGATAATAACTATTATTAGTATTATTAATTGAGTATCAGAGCGAGGGGCTGTTTGCAATAATGATCAAAATTTTTGTGATCATGGATTATTTCCAAATGTTTAAATATCTGAATCATATTATATGAAATTATACAATTTTTTTTTATTTGTCGACCGAATCTGTCAACTGGACTTTCACGAATGTCAACACTTTCTCCCAAAATAAACATTAAAAAATATAAAAATACTCTTTAATTAATAAAGAAAAAAATACGAATAAATAATTCTCACATCCTTTCTCACGTTTGAATCTTCTCCCTCTGCTTTATATAACATGAATACACAGTAGGAAGGCACATATAATATCCCGGAAAGCCCACCTGAATGAAATTCCGCCCTCGAGTCACGTTAATTCACAAGATTAAAAGGAAAATTGAGGGAATTTAATCCTTAAATGTCAGCCAAAAACTCCAGATTCATTTGTTAAACCAAAAGGAATACAATTGTTATTCATTTTAGTGTATCGTTGAAATGTTTCAACTGTTCCACTTTCACTCTGATGCTCATCAGTTAAAATACGTTTTATAACACAATTTAATCTTTTTTTTTCTCCATTATTATTAGATTGCCACAGATTCTGCAACTAGGATTTGTTGCTCCACTTGTTAACAAAAGCCGGTAATTTATTTTGCTGGTAGTATTATCATTTTTGTTCAGGTAATTTGCGCTGAGGAAAAGAATTGTCCCATTTATCGGCAGTTCTTCTGATGAAAAAATCATCAATTCGTGAGTTTTTCACTATTGACTGCTTCGGTTTTTCAAATTTCTCGATACCTATTGATCTTGAAACAAAAACCTCAAATATGTTCTACGCAAAGTATTCAATTCTCTGTACAAACGATTTTTTGCATTTTTTTTATAGCATGAGTCGTGGCGGAGATAATGCCGCTATTGCCAAAATGTTCACGTAAAAAAAAATTGAAAATTGTTTTTTCCAAATTCAGTAATTACCAGCAAGGCTATCCTCGAGACCGGATGCGTGTAGTATCCTCAAGAAAGTACCGAATCTCTGTTCACGATCGGCAGCAAGGGTCTGCGTTAAATCACCGACAGGAAGTGGAAACATAACACGGTCTACTGCATGAGCAATCCCCTGGGGTATCTCTATATCGCGTTTGTTTGGCGCTACTCTTGCTCCGTTTATCGTTGTCACCTGCTCGTCAAATCATTTAGAAAAATGTTCAGTAATTGTTCCTTTCTTTTTGTCACTAGCTATTCTTTTTTAATTGAATCATTACAAAATTAATTTGCTCATTCCTTTTCTGTTAACACATCGGCCTTTTTAATTTGTCAAGCAATTATTTATTTGTTTTTTTTTGCGTTACCTTAACGTCATTCCACTCTTGATCATGCATATCATAAACATTCACTCTCAGCTGAGTTCCGGCAAGTGAAACTCCTGTCATTTCGTCTTGCAATGAGTCGATTCTGAAGGCGCCTGGGATTACGTGATGCAGTAATAGCTGAAAATAATTACTTTTTGTTGATTGAAAAATCAGAAAAAAATTGCTTAATATTGGGAGTAGGAGGAGAGGATTTCGTGAATTTTCTGAGATTTTTTCTCGTGTAATTTTTGCAGTCCGGGATTCATTATTCGTTAAATTAGGAAACAATTGAGAAATCTTTTTTTAGCAATAGTTAAAGATTATAAAAAATAACGTGTGGAAATTATTGAAGTAAAGAGACAGAGACTAAGGTGTCAGCACACGTCCCAGAACTTTGTCAGGATCTTTCGGGATTTTAAGTATGTAAAACAAATTAATTAGAGTTTTTCTTTCTACTTACACCGCTTAACAATCTTGGATTTTCCTTGAATTTCTGTTCGGCCTTCTCGGGGCCTCCCAGTTGCACCAGGAGAGTCCTGAAGGCCTTGTCAGTTGGTACAAATATCGTGTAAGGACCTAAAAAATACCATGAGGAAGAAGTCATTAAAAAAAATGGAAGATTTTTTTCCGATAAAATTCCTGTTTTCGATGAACGTTATTCGACGTTCAATAAAAAAAAAAATACATAAAAATTGTCAGAGATTTTTTACAATTTTTCTATCAGTATTTTCACGAAATAAAGAGCGAATTAGATGGACTTTTTATCTGAGGAGAGCAAAATCCTCAGGCTACGGCACATTTCCCACTCCCTTCTTATTTTCTCATAAAAAAAATCACATGTGGATGAGAAATTGAACGAAATTTCGCAATGAAAAGGGGGGAAAAATCTGAGAGAGCGCGTGAGAACGCGATTGGACGCGTTGCGATGTGAGTTAATGAGGATTCCAAGTGTCTTCCTTATTGAGAACAACCACACGAAGACATATTACTCACTTTCGCGATGGATCATACAAAAGTCATATCGTTACACTCTAATCGCGAATTTATTCTCCCCAGGTTCTTTCAGAATTGATTGGCTCGATTCGTTCTACTTCATTGAACGGATAATGGCGAAGCATTAAATTTTTACTCAATCCATTAATGTTCAAACGTTTTGTTTCAATTCGTTAGAATTTTAGTTTTCTTCAGTAAGAATTTCCTCGCGATACGGAAACGATTGTGGTTGTCCGGAGAACAGAGACATTTCATCTGGTAGTTTATTGCCATTTGTCGGAGGAACTTCCTCCTCGGTTGTTGGGGAGATTGCGTGGAAAGGTAATTTTCATTGATGATTTGAGAGGCATGAAACGGAGATTAAGTGGATTTATAGAGCGGAAAAAAATCTTAGATTGAGATAGAAAAATTTCTCAATTTTTTTTTCGCGCCGAGGGTAATATTTTTTTTTATGTTAATTATTTATTTATTTATTTTTAACAAAAGTACATTTGGTTCTCTTTTGGGGTAGAAGTTTCTGCTCAAAATGGCTGTTTCAAAGCTGCATTTTTCTTAGAATAGAATTTAAAACATCGGCATCATTGGAGTTGAGCGTCAATGTTAGAGAGGAAAAATTTATTAGTAACAAATGTAGATCGCGCAGAACAAAAAAAAATGAAAACACAAAAACTCACCAGTTTCATTGAGTACAGTGTCGAGTCCCGATTGTCTGAGATACTTGGCCATAGCAAAGAGTCCCTCCCTCCTGAGCAAGTTAGCAATAGTCTCAGACGGCAGAGGTTCAGCGCCAGTGCCCATCTCAAACGATGACCCAGCATTGGTCCCAAAATCATTGAATATGAGATTCTCACTGGCCCCGGCATTATTGAGAGTCGACGCCTCAGTACTAGAAATAGCTCTAGGTATTGGTGAAACTGTCGAACCCAGTGGACTCGACGTAAAGTGAACGTACGACGAGGAGTGTGGCGCGTACGAGGTCGTAAATACCGGCGGATGTGTTGTACTTATGATTTCGCTAACCGGCGCCATTGTTGGGATGAAGTGACTTCTCGGCGGTTGAATTGTCGTTGAGATTGATCTGTAGGCAGTTGATGGGGCTCTCACTGTTGTTGGATTGAATGTCGAGATTGAATTGTAGATATTGGCTGATTGAGTTGATGCTGACGTCACGTAATTGTCGAGTTGAGACACTGATTTTGGTGTTACCGTCACGTGCGGAGAGTAATCGGCTGATGTGTCGCTAAAATTTCCACAAGTCTGATCACTTCTGCATGAAGGAAAGGGTCCAATAAAAAAATGCAAAAAGATCATTTTTACGTAGAATTTAATTCCACGCTAAAAAGATCCTGTATAATTTTTCACCAGACCCACTGATTATCGAGATAAACCTGGACTCATCATTGGTAAAAAATCATTTTAAAGAATTGGATTCCTCAAGAAGCGCAAACCATTAGCACAATTTCCAAAAACTCACCTATCCCTAACCTTCGCCAAACTGGGCACCCCCGTGTACTTGATGGTGGTCGGCCTGATGGTTGTCACCTCGTCAGTCTTGCTCACCCCCCTCGTAGTCGTCTTTGATTCCCTGGGGCTCTTGGAGCTCGGCGGCAGCTTGATCTCCCCCTTCTTGATTTTCTCGACGATGCTCTCCACATCGACCCCGCCATCCTCCTTGGAATTTCCCTTAACCCCCTGTACCTTGAAGCTGCCATCCGCTTGTTCCTCCAGAACTACAAATGTCACCTTCTTCCCGGCTCCTTGAATCGTCGACCTGGCAACATCCTCAAGCTTTCCATCGTCCTTATGCCTCAAGACCTCAAAGTCAGCGCCAGGAGGTAGCACCCCCTTCGTCAGCTCCTCCAGGACAGCCCTGGCTGGCTTGACCGTCGTGGTCGAACTGGGGTTCAGATCCAACGCTTGCGTCACCGTCTGAAACTGACTCGATCCCTCATTGGGAATGATGGAGGACAGTCCATTTGGCGCCTGAATGATCTGCAACTTGCGTCCGTTGGGCAGCACCAGGTCTCGCGTCGTCACATTCTTCCCCCCCTCGTCGCCATTCTCAGCGAGAGCCAATTTGAGTTGACGGAGCAGCTGATCTTTCTCAGATGTCTTCGACTTGGAGGATCTCGTCGGGGGCTTTTCAGTCTGATAGATTATCTTGATCTGGGGCTTGTTCTTGCCGGCACCAATCAGCTGAGGATTCTGCGCCTGGATGAGCTGCAAAAGATCCTTCGGAATGTCCTGGGACTCCTCTGGCTGCGATTTCGCAGTTGTGAGCGGTGTGAGCGATGTTGTGAGTGGCTTTGCTGTTGTCGAGAATTTTTTTTGATGTGTGGCAATGGCTTTCAGGAAGAGCTCGGACTCTGCGGGCGTTATTCGTCTTGCCGTTGGGGAGGACAATAACACTGGAGAGGCACTCGTTGGTGCTTGGGTAGTGGTACTAGTTGTCGTTGAAGTTAGGGCCTTCAGCTGCTGAAGGCGGAGTAACTCCTGCTGTCTTCTGAGCTCGTTCTGCTCGAGGATCAGCTGTTCTCGTTGCTTACGGAGAATATCGAGCTCCCGTTGTTTCTCGTAGTAGCTCTGGAGACTGATGGAGGAGGCGTCGTTGTAGTAGGTCGATGGGAGGTCAGTTGGCCCCGGCAAGTTCGGGAAGATAGAGGAGGGAAACTGAGGAATCGAGTACTGCGACGTCTGAGGGAATGGACGCTCTGTCGATGGCTTTGTTCGGTCGACTCGGTACTTCGCCAGGGAGGGATAGAGCGATGCGTCTGACTTGGAGGCCAGCGGCTGTGGAAAGGTCACATGGGAGTTAGTCGGGAAGTTGTAGCGGAGTTGGTGCTGCTGGACGTCTGTCAGGATGTGCTGTTGTTGCGTAGATGAGAGACGCGCGCGGGGGTCTGGAGTGTGACGAGGGGGAAACTGGAACAGATCATTTTTCAGGACGATTAGGAGGGTTAAGAGTTGGTTGAGGGGAATATGAATTAGAAATCTCCCTATATAATAAAAAAATAAGGTCAACAAATTCAAGCGACGCTTGGGTGACAAAAATATTTTCAAGCGGTTTGCGAGCCTCTGACTCTTCAGATATTTAACACATTTTCCCAGGAATCTAATACTGCTGGACTGCTCACGCTGACCCCTTCAGTTTTCGAGGAATTTTTAAAAAAACTGAATTCCCCTCTCGAATTACTTAACTTAATTTTCGTCCTCCGGGCTATAGGGACCTAGAAAAAATATTTTCAATTATTTCGGGAGGGTCTCACTCATGGGCTATTTAGGAAATTTCCTCAGGAATCCAATGTCAGGGATGTTGATTCTCGCGTGGGGGAGTGATCTTATTGAAAAATGCCAATTGAAGTCTGAAAGTTTACAAAATTGAAAAATTAAGAATATGTTCTCTGTAACTCATTTTTGAGATAATTACTGGAGTAGAGTTATTCATTCGTATAAAATACATCGCCAGATAGTAATAACTGCTTTCACGGACTTCCATCCTCCAGGAAATTACACGAAATCTTTCGCAATAAACGGTATAATAATGTATGCCAGATAATCCCTCCATTCTGCTGTAAAGAGTGAAATCTACGACCGTTGGGGGGGAATAATGACTCAAGGTAACCCTTAGGTTGCCCAGTGAAATTATTATTTGGAACAGAAGAGTCAGTTTCTTCATTCGCTAAAATTACTAATTTCTCCATTTTTAATCTGAAAATTTACCCTTGTTGAATTCAAAAAATTGACAATTGTTTTTACCCCGCAAATGAGAATTGCGAATTTCATGAAATATCGATGTTTCATGACCAGGAGATTCTCCCTCGATTATTTTTGAAAATATATCTGTGCTGTGTGTCTGTGTGAACGCTGATTTTCGTTCACGCTCCCGCGAGAACGCGTAACGCGATCGAAATGATTTTGATCGCGATTGATAGGTATTCACTTAGTTTAGATCTGATTAGTTTGGGAGCCCACTTTCCCTACCCTTTCTTGAGTTTTTTCAAATATCCCTTCATTAAAAAAAAGAGGGTAACGTTTTTTGTCACCACTCTATTCTTACTATAGTATACATCGATACTGTATAGTATAGCAATTTTAAGTTTTTTGAGATCGTCCGAAGGCCTATTCCTATGTACGTTGGGCTCAGGAATCCGTCGGCGTTGGTCCCAAGTCCCTAGGTCGATTAGTTTTCGAATTATGATCAAAAAACTAAATGAACCCAAAAAATAGCGATTTAAAGGGCCCTTTTTTTTTAAATTTTCATTCAACGGTTTTGAAAAGCTGGGCAAATTTCCGATCGATATAGCCTCTCAGATTTCATTTTTAGTGATTTTTTGGACTTTCGATTTTTTGATACCTGGGGCCCGCCGATTTGAGCCATTTTCGCCTGGCTGAACACATTTTTGGCGATATCTCAAAAACTATTGATCCTATCGTCCCGGGGTTTGTTCCATTCGAAAGCCGAGCTCATTTCCTATCGATATAGGGTATTTGGGAGTTTCTAAAATGATTTTTTTACCCCTTTTTTGGTAATTTTCGGAATTTCAGAAAAACTGTAAAAACGGTTCGAAAAATCAGTTAAAAAATTTGGAAATACCCTATATCGATAGAAAATGAGCTCAGCTTTCGAATGGAACAAACCCCGGGACGATAGGGTCAATAGTTTTTGAGATGTCGTCAAAAGAGTGCCGACTTTGGTAAAAATGGGAAGAATGGAAAAGGGTCCCCCTCTTTGATGTTTTGCCATTTCAACATTTCGGGCCAGACAGCCGACTGGCTGACCAGCTGGCCGATCGGGGACGTCCAAATCTCGATTTTTTTGAAAGAAGATGAGCCCCTGGGCAGCCCTCTTTGGGAGTTTTTGGCTGTTTTTGGCCGTTTTTGACCCTTTTTGGGACTTTTGTCGGTTTTTTCGATTTTTCAGCACGTTATCGCCGTTTTTGAGCGTTTTGGAAGGCCGGGGGAGTTCTAGGGGTTTCTAGTTTCGTTTTTGGGCCCTTTGGGCATCACTTCCAGGATATTTTCAGCCCTTTAGCGACTTTTAGGGCCATTTTTTGAATTTTTTGGAAGAAAACTGCCGATTTCTTGAAAACTATCAGGCCTAGCTGCCAAATTCCAACGGATTTAACGACGAAATATAAGATAAAGAAATAAATCTGAATGGACACCCGAGAAATGTGCATACGCGCGCGGAGTGCGTGGGGTAAATTTAAATTCCTTTAGTTGACGCTGCCGTGCGCATCTGAGATGCGATCGAAGCCAATGTTGTCGTGATTGATAGATCTCCACTTGGTTAACACCTGATCATCTATCGGGAAATTACATGGCCCGCGGACGACCAAATAAAAGAAATATGAAATGCACTGGGGGATCTCCATTTTTATTTCATTTATTTTTCTCGCAAGAGTTAATTTATTATTTCGTCACTTTGGAGCTGAGAGTCACCTTAATGAGTCTTCTTTGTTCAGACTTTTTGAAGAATTTTTGTTAAAACTAAAGAATGATGTTTTGTTGACGGACCTGAAGAATTGCAGAAGACAAAGAAGAGGATTTTTGTGAAAAGAAACATTCAATTTGTGTCTTTATAAAACTCTCAAGGGCATGGGAAATCGACCTCTCACGTAAATTAATCAAATTCAATTACAATTTTTCTTTGCATTGAATTTGTTATTTTTATTTATCCATTTATGTCGTACAATGTGAATTGTGGGAGGACTGAATAGGGACGCAATGCACCTGGGGATGTGTAGAAAGTCGCAGTGTCTACGCGAAGAATTCAATCTACAATGTCGACTGATGAATTCAGGAGAACGGATTGCGTTGGCAAATATCCAGGGACTGAGAGGACACCGAAGAAAATGTCAAAGGACTTTTTTATTGACAATTTCAGGATTTTTAGAGACGATCTTTTGAGGTTTTCCTCTGGGATCACGCGTTTTCGAGATATTTTCGTTGTAAGAATAGTCTTTCAGAATATTTCCTTCGGCTCAGACTGACGTACCATCTTCACCGGTCGACTTTCGACTCGACTTTCCCCAGTTGAAACATTCTTCAAAAATTATCCCAACTATTGCAGAAAATTGGTGGGAATTTGGAGGATATTATTGATGATTGGTTGAAATAACTCAAATCATTATCTGGAATTAGCATTTCAATCTTTTCAAATGCAAAATGATTGTTATTTATGTTTGAAAGAGCAACAATCGAGATAAATATCTACATTAACTCGTAGATATCTTGAGAACTGTTGGCTTTAGAAGGAAAAGTTATAATAATTTTTTGTAGAAAATCTTATGCTCTACAAAAAGTGTTTTATGATGTTTTTCGGAACATCCATCAAATATTGAGATTTTTCGTATTTTCTGAAGAAGAAAATATTTTTTTTGTACATGCAATTGGTTACTTTTAACATGCAATTATCTCGATAGTTATTGACTACAGAAGAAAATCGGTCGAGAACTTTCTCTGGGAAATTGAATTGTCTACAAAAAATATCTTATGACATTTTTTGATAACTCTCTTGCTTCCTGCGGTATCGCGCATTTTCCACAGCCACAGCGGAAATGCCACCTGTCGAGACGCTATGGAATCTCCTCGGCGCTACTTCGCGGTCACTCCGCTAGTGACAAAAAAACCCGGTATGACCGAATGTTTTCTAATCCGTTCACTCGCACATTGCACTTATTCCGCGGAAATTCGTCCGCGAGGAAAAAAAAAAGTCATTGTCTTCTCCATAACTGTCGCTAAACCGACAAAATCAGCGATCAAATGGAAAAATGGTTTCTCAGGCGTTGAAAAATCCGCTCATAACTGCAGAAAATACTTCCGGTCTGAGAATTATGTAAAGTAAATTTATTTATGGAGTTATTTGGATTGAATTTGCGGTGGAATAAATATTTAACTCGCCGGAGGCGAAATAAATAACTTTTCCTTTTCTTCTCTTTTTTTTTTTTGGTTCTGGTTTCAGTGAAAGGATGACCGCTTGAGGATGTCCCTCTCTCTCCGATTCCGTATCGGTCGCGCGATGACCGGTTACGCGCATGTACGAGTGCCGCCACACGCGGGAGAATGGGATGAGACTGATAACTTTCGGTCAGACATTCTCATCTGGAATGCGGCGAGTAACTTTCTTTCGAGGATGTGTTAAGTCGTTAAATGACTAATAATTTTTTGTTCACTAGAAAGTAGTCATTTAATAGTTGAAAAGGTCAAGATTTTTGGAGACGATGAATTTGGAGTTCTTCAGGTGCCTTTCATCTGATTAAAAAAAAAAAGCGTGATATCTCGAGAACCAGAAGATCTATCGGATTTAAACATTAAACATTTTCTGTAGACAATTAAATTTTCTATTAAAAATGTACTAGACATTTTCCTCTAAAGGCAATAATTAAAGAGATAATTGCGAGTGAAAAGTGACTGATTGCAGATGCGAGAAAAATTCAACCTTTTTTTAACCCGGAAAGTGCAAAAAGCCTTGATAACCGATGGATTTATCAAAAAACAACGCAAGAATATATTTGTAGAGGGCAAAATTTCCAGGAAGACGTTAGTCGTTCGATATAATTCATTTATCCACCGTCAATAAAACACGGAAGAATAATCAAAAACAGTGGTAGAACGGAACCGCAGGCGTCACACGGTTTTCTCGTTTTCTACAAACATAGAAAAAAAAAAAACAAACACCGACAGAAAGAGCGTAAAACTAGAGCGCGAATGGAGGGGAGGAAAAATATATAAAACACCTCAGGAAGAATTCTCCCACACAATAGATTAGTCCCGGATTGTGCGAGAGTGAAAGGCAATTCGCATATACTCTCAATGTTTTAATCGTTATGTCAACAATCTAATTGAATTTTATTTGTAATAAGCGTGGGAATCCTCACTTCCTCCCATGAAAATTCAAATTTGGAACTTTCTTTTTCCCCTCCCCCTCGCTCCGCTCTCACACACTCACGAACCCTGGCGCATCTCTCGATTCAGAAATCGAGCTGTTGATTTGATCGAGTACTGGTCGATCATCAGTCGACTCAGGAGCGACTGCCCATCGACCAGAGATGAACCCAGAGACTGCCCATTGACCATTGCCCAACCATCGAGCGGCTGAACACACGATAGACCAATCCTGTCGCCATCGATATATCGAGCGATCTATCGGGGCACGATTCAAAAAATTGCGATCGATCGGAGGGATCGGAGTAGAAGAACTCAGTTCTCGAGAAATTTCCTCGTCTCTTCCCCTGCGACCTTATGATAATTCTTCAGGATTACTTGATCGTGCAATGAATTCGACGATTGGAGTCCTGAGATCACCGGTTGAAAGTGAAAACTCCCGTTGTATTTTTATCAATCTCTCGTTTTTCTCGATTTTTTTCACTGCGAGTCTCGTGTGACCTCACTCCACGAGATTTCTCTCGTCTCGAGCGAGTATAGAGACTGCGTGCACTTCCGGCCTTCCTCGCCAAGTCGTTTTGTACATGTACCCGGTGGATTATACGAGACTAGTTGACTTTATGGTTGTCAAAGAAAATAATTACGTAGTTAAAACCAGCTCTTGATTTTTTTTTAATTGAATGGCTTGAAAAATATTTTTTATGGGTGAGAAAATCTAAGGTTAAGTTGTTAATTTCTTCACACTTTATTTTTATTTCATTTTTTACTGATGATCCCCTTGAATTTTCCTCAAAAATACGTCCGTAAATTGAGTGAACGAGCCAAATAATTAATACATCTGAGAAGAAAGTTATTCGTACATCTAATAACTGTCATCAATTACGTTGTCCACAGGTGTACAAGTTGTATTTTCACTCCGAGCTTTAACTCTCTAACGCGCGTAATCATCTTATTGCCGCGAAGTCGAAGAAATACGCGAGATTTCAAGTTCATCCTCACGGCCCGACGACAATTGCGATTTTTGAGTCGATGGGGGCTCTTTCTGGCGTTCACTTTTCACCCCAGTCTCGACGGGTTGATGAGATAAAATTACCTCGCATCAGGGAAATTAATCTCGCTCCTAATCCCGGTCAACTCCTTCAGTATGAAATTTTTCTCTGGAATTTTCTACGAATGCAAATTCTACTTCTGCTCATTTAGCTGTTAACCCACCTGAACCGTGAAATTCTATTTTTTTTTACGATCACTTGACAAATATTTTAGCTTTTATTTTCCCATCTCCACTTCGAACAAAGGAGAAAACTTTCTTCATGACTGCTAACTTTCCTGACACTGAGACACGGATAATAATAATTATTAATCACTCATGAATAATCTCGACTCTATTATTTACGATAGACAAATTTCTTTCTCTGACAATTATAACGGAAAGAATACAACAAAAATTTCATTTTATTTGTATTTGTTGAGATTCTGCAGTCGACATGTTTCCATTAATTGCACAATTTTCACAATTTGCGAGGATATAATTCCCCGGGATTTCCTCGCAATCCGAAGCATGAGAGTCCAAAGGTCTGTAAATACCAAAAAAAAAACGTTGAAAAATTTCAACTGTGGAATTGCTCTCAACCTTTCGCCTTTAATTTCGTAATTGACGTCCGAAAAAAAGAAAAAAAAACCCGTAAATCTCGTGTCTGTTGGAGTGCACGGTATTCAAGTAGATTATAACTTAATTGGAGTGGATTTCCTTCTTGTACAATTGAATTCAAGTTGAAACAGTGCGATTGAGTTAATTCGCGTTACAACTCATTTTCCGGAGAAAAACAATGTTGTTTTATAAAATGAAGAGGGTGAGGTGAATTAAGTAGAGGTCGGCTTGAGTCAAGCAAAGATTTACTTGAATCAAGTGTAGTTTAACTGGAATCAAGCAGACATTGACTGGGGTCAAGTAGAGGTCGACGACATTCAAGTACAGGTGGATTTGAGTCAAGTAGAGGTTGACTTGAATCAAATCACAGTTGCCTTGACTTGAATCAAGTCGAGATTAGCTTCGATCAAGTAGCGATTGACTTGAATCAAGCAGAGGTAGAGCTGAGTCAAGTAGAGAGTGACTTAAATCACTTGGAAGTCGACCCCAGTCAAGTACAGATCGATTTATACTCAAATGAAATCCATCAAATCTCATCGAAATGTGTAGATTCTCGACTTAACTGAGTCCCATTGTCGTTCAGTAGACTCAAGTCTAATTGACTCCAGTCAAACAAATAACTTGAATTACCTGGAAAATCTTCGCCAATTATGGGAACACAATTGAATAATACAAGTGGCAATGATTAATTATGAGAATATTAATTTGCGCAAGAATTTTCTAATTTGCGCACGATTAGTTGAGTTGAGGATTTAAACTGAAAATAACATAATAATGCCGGTAATTTAACAATTTTGTTAACTACATTACCAGAAGTATTTCACCTTCACCTATTTCTAAATTTACAAGCAAAAAATTCCCAACTACTCAAATGAATTGTTCCCAACACCAGAAGTAAATAATTTCACGTAATAAGTTAATGAGTTTGTATGGAAGTTGAGGTATTTGGGAACGGGTCGTAATGAGCACTAATTTTCAACTATTACCTCGGTATATGGAGCACATATTGCACCGTTGGTTTTATAACTAACCGAATTATCTCCTTTAGATTATTTTTGAGAAACGTAACTCACCCGGGGAACATCTGATATTATACTAATTTTCTCTCGAAGACGTTCACTCAGGCTTGATCACACTAAATTATGATTTTTTATGACTCATTTCGCAAGAATTAATTGAATATGAAAGTTTTGATTTCAGTTACTCATTAGATTATTTCGGCAACGGTGGGGCTTGAGGGAAAATGTGAAAATACTTTTTTTTCTGGTGAATTTAATTTACCAGAAAAAATGTTTTTTCACTTTTTTAAATCTAGAATCGGCAGTGGGGGAAATAAGTGCCCAATTGGGACGAATCATTTGGTCTGGCTGCAGCGGGGATGCACTACTTGCGCGAATTCATTACAATTTTTTTACTATTTATTTTTCCCATTTCAAATTCATACGGGACATAATGATCATAACCACGGGACACCGGGCATTGCGGCCTGCACAGGAAAGTGGAACCGAGTCATACATTCACCCACTGACAGACTGACTTCTGACCCACTACATCATTTGTAACATTTTTTTTTTTTCGAACAAATTTTCCGTGACTAATCGAATCATGGTTGAGGAGAACTACGCAAACGTGGTGATCTTTCGAGCATGGAAGGACTTGCTGAATACCTCAACAAAAATTGCCTCGCGCTTTTTCGCTGGGGGAAATTATTAAAAGTCTCCAATGGCAAATGATGTTTTACCCGACGAAAGTTCTTGACAATCTTTGGTAGCAAATGTCCATCAGCAATTTCTTTTCCACTTCAGGACTAATTTTAAGCAGTAACAAAAAATTAAAGTTAATTAAAAGGCTCTCGTGCATTTCCGGATTAAGAAGACATTTACACGTTCCAGATAGCGAGTGATTTTTTTTCCGCGACGAACATTCGAACGAATTGTTTCTAGATGAAATAGTATATTTCGTAACAAGTGAAAAAAAAAGGTTTTTGGCGAGTGGGAGGTTTATATCACGAGCCGAAGGCAAGTGATATGATCCCACGAGTTAAAAACCACTTTTTTCACGAGTTACGAACAAAATTTTTCATCACACTGTGTCGGAAAAGTTACTTTTCCGACACAGCGTGATGAAATAGTCTATTTCGTGACAAGTGAAAAAAAATGTTTTTTGGCGAGTGGGAGGTTTATATCACGAGCCGAAGGCGAGTGATATAATCCCACGAGTTAAAAACCACCTTTTTCACGA
>JAPYZN010000199.1:2270-45568 GCA_030522865.1 Psyttalia lounsburyi
AAAAAAAAAAAAAAAAAGGAAATAAATAAAGCTGCACAATCTGATGGATCTGCGAGATTGGATCTGTACTGACAGTCTCACAGATGGATCATTTATCATCGAGATATATTTTCAAAGCTTTCTCGCGTCTTGGACTTTCGGTGTAGTTGTAAACTCTCGCATTACTCTGGGTGAAGTTGTACATTCGTGGATTAATCTCAGTAGGAGCTTTGTATTTCGCATAACGTTTGGGTCGAAATCTACTTGAACATACTTTTGTCATATTTTCCGATTCATTTTCTGGGGCGGCTATTTCCTCCTGACTGTTTGATGACCACTTGTCTGCAGCGTCTCTGTAATAAAATACATGGTAATGTAGCGGAATGAAGAAGTTCTTATGAAATTAATCGCTGGTAAAATTTTTCAAATGCCACAGGCTCCCCCAGATATTAAGAAATGTCCTGATAGGCAATGTCAATAAATGAAAGTCAATGGTATACCTGTAGAAAATATTCGTGCCCTCCTCAATAGCTCCAATGTGCCAATCTTGGGTATTCGCTGGTGTCCAATACCTCCGTGACTCGGAAAAATTGCACGGCCACTTGCCCTTGGTCACCTGTAAATTCTCCAACTCTATTCCCGACAATTCCACGAGTTTTTTCGCCAACTCCTCGTGACAACTCTCCTCAAGAACAATCTCTTGAGTCTGTCCAAATATTTTCACATTGGTGTACATCCTCGTCACCATTACCAAAATCTGACTATTACTTGTTACCGGTTCCTCCTCGTATAACTCCTGAATAAACAACTCACACTGTGTCTGTGTCTGAAAACCAATGTCCTTGATCTTCTGATCGTTTAGTAAAACTTTGGATGGAATATCGGCGTGCTTTTTTCTCAGTCTGAACTTTTCAAAAGGAATCAGCTGATCGTGTTTCCGTTGCAACTCAGCCAACAGCTGTCTCTTGACAGCCCTCACAGTAGCATCCTTTGATATCGTGGACTCCAACAAAGGCTCAGATGGTTTATCATAATTTCGCAATTCCAGAAGAAACACTTTGACCCTAAATTCATGAGACCTCAAAGCTCTTCCCAGTTTTATACTAATTTTCTCACCATCGTCCCAGATTCTCAGCGACGAGGTATGCCGCGTACAATCGCCATCAGCTGAATCAAGGGCCTGTCTCACGACCTTGAAACTCTCCACTGGAACGCCGACAAATGGCATCAGATGCTTTCTAAAAGTGGTGAATTTGATTCTCTTATCCACCATCACCCTGAGATGTCTCTGATCATCTTTTTCGTAGGGAGTAGCCTTGAAAAAATAATCCATCTCCTCGTCCTGATCCATCTCCCAATTGTCATCTTTATTGATGGGCCAGTCCTCTTTATTGATGGCCTTTCGCGATGTGCACCAGTCATTGTCAAAAATTATGACACCAATTTCGTCATCCTCCGAGGCATTACCAACGAGTGTCCTATCGCTATCACTGAGACTACTGTCCTCACTGTTGCTCTGCTCCTGCCACTCCTCATTATCACCAGCAGAGTCCTCAGGACACCAGTTGCTCGCTTGATCCCGAGAATCATCTTTTTGTTGACTTCCCTCTCCCTTCTCCGATTTTTTCTTCTGATTGTCGAGTTTCTCAGCTTCTTTTTGCTCCTTCAATTCAGTCAGTTCTTTTAGCTCTCTCTGTCTACTCTCTAAGGACTGAATGCCAAGTTCTTCCAATACTTCTTCACTTGTATCAGGTAATTCAACATCAAGACAAATTATTGTTTCGAATTTTTCGACAATTTCTGCCAAACTATTGTCGTTCTTTGACATAACAAATACCCGATATCCACCGAAAAATCCTTCATTTATCAGATGATTATTATTGTTTGTGATTACCCTCAAACCTGATGGATAATTTTGAAGAGCCACCACCATTCTCTCTGGATTCATCTTCAAAATTTTCCCTACTTGTTTTTTGTACTCTATAACTGTTTGGGTATGATATCCCCGGACGTAAATTGGCCCATCAAGAATTTCCTTGTTGACACAATCGATGTGAAATACCTTCGTACCAAGTCCCCCAGGCTCATACTTCTCGAATTCCTCCCCCTTCTTGCGAATTTCTAACAGCATATCTGGTGACGACGGTTGGAGGATTGCGCAGAGTGTCGTGGTCTCCGGATCATACTCATCAAAAGTAGAGTCGATGGTATCTGACAGCGGCTCATATGTTACAAGACGACACTGATCCAAATCCACGACATTCTCCAAATCCAATGTTTTCCAGGCTTTCTCCACTAATTCCGCAAGTGTTTGAGTGTTTTCAGAGAAAAATCGTCGCGATTTAATGGTCTTTTCCACTGGATGATAGACACGAACTTTGATCTTGTACATTTGCGAAGATCTCTCGTACTTTTTCCTCAACTCCTCGCCCTCTTTCATCTCTACCAATAAATCCTGAATGTGTTTTGGAAAGCAATCAACCTCCATAGGTAGCTTATTTCTTTCACGATCTATCTGGCGGTACATGAGCATATAGGCATTTGTGCTGCTACTGTAAGCTCCGCTGTAGTACCCCCTGGTAGGTCCGCCCCCATAAGTTTTTTGGATATCATCATCAGTAATTGGCGTGACATTTTGGTCGTTGAAGCAGAGCCACTCGTTGGTTCGAAAGTCCTTGATGTAGGCATAGTAATGACCACCACTGGCACTACCACTGTGAATCATTATTGAGAATAATTCGTACACATAAGGACCACTGGCAGCTCGATGACGAGTGTCCTCCTGGCTATGCTCTGTACTCGATGTCGATGGCCCATTACTCATGTCAATGCCCTCATCATCATCATGCTCGTGATTATTCAAGTGACCACTAGTGACTTCGCTGGTAATTCCATTCTCATTTATCCCGTTGCTATTGAAATGACACTCGTCCAATCCTCCACTATCAGTCGTACAACTGTCATCGCATTTTACACCCACCCCAGCATCCTCCTCAGCAGTGGGAGACTCCTGATTGTCAGACGGTATGAAAGAGTTCAAATTGAGAACATCGGGAAAGCTGACTCTGTCATTCAGCTTGATCCTGTGAAAGGTGTTGTTATCAAAATCAAAACGCTTGAGGTGGAGAGTCAATAAGTATGGGAATTTACTGAATTTGAGACCCTTGTGTGCGTCACACTTCTTATTGCAGGTTTCACAGAAATACTGATTAGTGCCATCCAGAGTCTCAGGTTGCACGAATGCCCTCAAGGCCTCTTCCACACTGTTATAAGCTACATTACTTCCAAAGGGCTTAACTGGCAAGGGGATATCTAAAAAAGTGTCCTCCCGTGATTTTTCAGTGCTGCATTCTAAACACTTGACGTAATCAATCATCTTTCCTTCGTAAAGCCTGTTTATCAGATCTGCCTGCTCAGTATTCTTGAACTTTTGCTCCAATGCATCGAACATCACTCGACAGAGCTCTTGGATGTCGTGCTGTTGCCAGGCTTCTGTTGAATCCCAGCCGAAGCTCCTCGTTAAGTATGTCGTCTCCACTGCAGTCTTTGTCGATGTTTGCAGATTGAGGAAGAGCTTTTGGAGTTGATAGGGAATACTATTACCAGGCTTATCCTTTTCAGAACCATGAACAAACTCCCAGTTGTAGAGAGCATTCCGGAACTCTGGGGTCATGTAGAGGGCTTGAAGAAGACTGTTTAAGTAGCAAGTCATTGCCTGATTGACAAGACCAACGTACACCATCTCTGGCTTGGCTTCAGCCTCGGAGTCTTGTTGTATGCTCTTGTCCACTCTTATCTCATCCTCCGCTTTCATCGTAGACAGCAGATCGTTGGACGTGGTGTCTCGCCTGTTGAGAGAGGATTCAAATTTCGGTGGTGAGGAGGGAGAGGCGTCCTCCTGGCGATTGAATAGATCGTTCGTTAATTTTGTGGGAAGAACGGCGTCTGAGTCGGCAAAATTGCTCATCAACTGGAGTGATAGAATTTGATTTGGTCGGTTGAAGTCAAATTCTATTTGTTCTAATGTTCTTCGAAGACCTTCGACAGTGTTCAGGAACTCAGTGGTACTGAAAATGTTTGATTTATTACTTTTGTATAGATCGGTTAAGTAGTAGTATATGCTTATGGTGGTTTCTAGGGGTTTCGAAGCACCCACGAAGATGATGTTGTTGTACAATTCTTCAAGAGTTGTCGAAGGAGATACCAAGAAGCTCCTGGTGTGGAGGGGAGTCGAGTCTGTGGGAACTACCTCCATCACGTAAGATTGGGGAGGTTTGTTAATTGTCGCTTTTATGCTGTTCGATTCCAGTTCGGCTTTGTGAGGAACATCCTCTTCGATTTTTGGGCTATCTCCATTGGTGATATCGCTAGTTCGATTCACACCGATATTTGCCGAGTGGACCACTAGAGTTGGCTCCAGGTCGAGATTTGGAATCGGTTCGTTCTCAAATTTTAACGGGTATTTCTTGTCGTTATACATTAGGACCAGGTTGAAGGAGTCCGGGGAGGAGTAGCCAGGGTAGAGGTACGTTACGGCATTGTAGAGTTGACTTGCTGTGGCTTTCTGATTGAATAAGACGGATCTGGGGGTCGGGCTGTCGTCCAGTGGCTCTAAGACTCTAGCATGGATGTTTGCCAGACCTGATACTACTACTATCGTCTTACAGGCAGCTGCTGGGGCTAGGAAAGCGTCGTGCCTGGCCAGCGGACCCATCATATGGTCAATCGCATTCTCGAGAAAAGCTTCTTCTGCCACCACCACCATTTTCACTTTTATCTGGAAGGAAAATTTCATCTTTCAGTTGTTAACGGCGAATTGAAAAATTGAAAAATACAGTTAAAGCCGATGAGGGAATAAATACCTCTTTAAAGGATGGGGTATCATGAACGCGAGAAGTATAAATAGCTTTCGAGAAATTTTATTTGCAAATGTCTCCAGAATAGAACTGCCTGAGGAAATTCATCGAACGATGAAAAAAAAACCTCAGGCTGCTTTCAAAGTCAGCATATTTGTGATATCATTGTACAACAACTGTAAATAGGAACTGGAAACCTCCAAGAGCATTAGCAAGAAATTTGAGCCCCTGTTAATGAAATAGTGTGAAGGTTATTGAAGATTATTTCAGAATGATTTTGGCTCTATAGAAGATAGAACTTTCTGCTCTATAGAAGATAGAACTTTCTGTACAACTAATTAATGAGGGCATTAGCATTATGGGATTGTAGCTTGATTTTAGAGAACAAAGCCGCTGGAAGTTAACGCAAACATAATGAGCATCCTGATAGAAAGAAAGAACACAGAGTGCTGTGTCATTGGGTGATGCATTCTTTGGATCGCGTTAGCCGATATCTAATCTGGTGTAGTATTGCATTAATTATAGGGTTTTAAATTAATTGGTTGATTTATTTTGCATGTAGTATCTGATATTTTCTACAGAATATGAAATCATCTTTTTTGAAGAGCTCTGGAATAGAACTCCAGCAAAAAGACTTCTAAAATTGGCCACTGGACTCACTCGTTTGAGGGAAATTGACTAAAATAGGCAACATAAAATCGTCAATTATTAACGACAAATGGGAATTGCAACTCCAGACGAATGATCGTTGAAATAAACTCTAGATTTATGCCTCATGAAGTTTCGCAAATGTATTTCTCGTCAATCTGTCTAAATTTAAGCGTGGCAACTCGATAATTTTAAGAATAACCGAGAAAAGAAGGAAAAAAAGTCAGTGATCATTATCGTCAATTGGCAAAATGGGAATTTTGGCAATGGGCCATGCGAAAGGCGGAATACTTCTTCTTGATGTATGCGACAAAGCAGGAAGCAGTCATGACTACAGGGCTCTCTAAGACATGGGCTAAAACTTGATACGGCACTACACAGTGTAGAAATCTCTCTCGCAGCAGTTGAATTTATATTTAGACAATCTAAACCAAGACTTGGAAAACAGCTCTTCACACTTTAAAGCCCCTGTTCCAAAACTCCCACTACCTTATTACGTCTCTTCGAATCTCCAAAATTATCCAAAGATGATCACTTCAAATTGATTAATGATACCAACAAAAGTAAAAAAAAAATACACAATTATAAATGCTTACGATTATCTAGGG
Organism: Psyttalia lounsburyi; assembly: GCA_030522865.1. Taxonomy (NCBI): domain Eukaryota; kingdom Metazoa; phylum Arthropoda; class Insecta; order Hymenoptera; family Braconidae; genus Psyttalia; species Psyttalia lounsburyi. Next base: position 8,362 of record JAPYZN010000199.1, read on the forward strand.
CGTCTCGATCGTTTCCAACGTTGGTCAGAATTTGGTCCGATTAGTAGAATTGGAATACATGGGCGGCTATAATACAGAAGAGATTGTTTTTATAAATAGAACTGTCTTGATTCAACCGTTTTATTTCTAGCCATTATAATTATTTATGTTTCTCTCGCGTTGTTATTCTTGATGAGATAACGATTACTCAGCCATCAATTCCACGTAATACCGGGTATCGAGTGAATCGAGAAAAATCTCTACACCCTTAAATAAAAAAGATAACGTGGAAATTTGAGAATGTGATGGCGTACATTTTTCAGCAGCAAAAAACCTCAAAAATATTCCACACAAAAAAAGTCTGACACAAAAAAATTTTCTACTCCCAAACCTCAAAAAATCATCCACAACCGTTGTTTACAACTTCGAAAAATTCTACATTCATCCCAGTTCAATATACAAATATAGACATTAACACAAGACCGATGAAATTCATAATAAAACACATAAAAACACGTGAAATGGCTGGTCGAATGTTAAAACCCCGAAATATGCGTCTCAAGGTACCTAAGTCCAACTGAACAGTATCACCATTACATAAAGCACAGGAAGAAAGCCATCCGTCAACAGACTAATCACGTGTTACTGAATTAATACGTTTTTTTCCTCATCGATGTACAGCGGCAGTACATTTTGTGATTTTCCTTACCAAAAGAAAATCGCTGACACATGTGCAACAAAATCACTCTACTTGCTCTACGCCATGTTTTCGTCAAACCAGGTGTGTGCATACCACTAGCTTTAGTTCTCAGTTCTACCAATTTACTAGCTTCTCATATTGGCTGGTTATTGGTTGAATCGAATCATCTGAAGCTGGCCCAAATAGCCTGAGAGACGTTTGAGGTTGGTAAAACAGTTAGCAGAAGAGATTTGAAAGCATTCCAACCAAAACGTTTTCAGTTACAGCTGCCGTTTTCCCGCGTTGCAAGCGCTATTCGGCGTGCAACAGCAACGTACATAAAAGCGTGGGTCGTGAGGCATAGCATCTGCAATTGTACTCACCTAATTAAATCTGATTTTTTCCAAGTAAATAAATTTGTGATTAATTCGTTGGACTCATCGTCGACATTTCAACGATTTTGTGATCGGTTCACGGAGAATCTGAGTGCAAGTGTTGGTAGACAATGTCCTTCAACTTCAAGGAGATCACCGAGCAACTGAATGAGGCTAGCTCGAATGGTCGAGGTGCCGGTGTTTCTTTCTCTGGAAAATCATTGAAACTCAATTCCGAAGAGGATGGTGAGTAAATGACTCATTTAAAATTTTGGACTTCGAGTTGTAGAGAGCAGACGAAAATCCTAAAGAAGATGGTATTGTCGAAGTCAATCTTAAGAATGAAAAAGCAATTCTGGAGATAATTTTATAACTATCAGCAACTTTTCTCGAGACATCAATTCATTACAATAAAACGTAAGGTGCTTTATTCGATCACGTGTGAAAAAATCCATAGGTTATTTTCCATAGGATTTTTTATAACATGGCTTCAATGTCACCCTCAACTCTTGACTGAAAATTTCGCCAGCATTTCTTTAAAGAAGATCCTGTAGGATTTTTTCACACGAGATAGCAAGTATCCTCATGAGTTAATCAAGTCCACTACCCCCCTTTCTGATGGACAATCAATTTAATTATCCAGCGAAGGAAGTCTGCGACGCAATCAAGAGGTGCGAGAAAATGGGTTACCTCGACCTGGAAGGCAACACTCTGGGTCCGGATGCAGCAAGGGCGATTTCAAAAGCACTGGAAACTCACGGATCTCACCTGAAGCACGCACTGTGGAAGGACATGTTCACAGGGAGAGTGAAAAATGAAATCCCCAAAGCCCTGGAATACCTTGGAGATGGATTGAATCGTGCAGGCACACGTTTAGTGGAACTAGACCTGAGTGACAATGCATTTGGACCGATTGGTGTCCAGGGTCTTGCTGCCTTCTTGAGATCGAGTACTTGCTACACACTTCGAGAGCTACGTCTCAACAACAACGGTTTAGGTCGTACTGGTGGTCAAATGCTAGCCGAGGCACTGCTGGATTGTCATGCGAACAGTTCAAAGGAGGGCCAACCTCTGGCCTTGAGAGTCTTCATTGCTGGACGAAATCGTCTGGAGAATGAAGGAGCTACAGTTCTTGCTGGTGTCTTCAAGAAATTGGGAAGTCTGGAGGAGGTTGCCATGCCTCAGAATGGAATTTATCATCCTGGAGTCTCTGCCTTGGCCAGTGGATTATCAAACAATCCTGGATTGAGGACATTGAATTTAAATGATAATACTGTGGGTCCAAAAGGTGCTCAGGCGCTCGCTGATGTTCTTCACAATTTCAAATCTCTTGAGTGTTTGAATCTTGGAGATTGTTTGTTGAAGACTAAAGGTGCCTTAGTCATTGCTGATGCACTTGGCATTCAAGGTAATCACGTTGCACTGAGCGAGCTCAATCTTGCGTTCAATGAGATTCGTACAAGGGCTGCTGAGCCTCTGGCTCGTGCTGTTGCTGATAAAAATCATCTGACTAGTCTCCAATTGGATGGAAATGCCTTTGGAGAGAGTGGCAGGAAAGCTTTGAAAAATTGTCTGCTCCATTCTAAACGGATTGAAACGCTTGGCTCTCTTGACGAGGATGCTACAGATGATGATGAGAGTGAGGACGAGGAGACTGGGAGTGAAGGAGAAGAAGAGAACGACACTGAGGAGAGCGAGCAGGATGATGAAGTATATATTGAGAAGGAGCAGACAGTCCAGACACCGATTCAAGAGAAAGGCATGAAGAAACCTATTGAAGTTAAAGACTTCATGAAATCCTCGACTGGCGAAAATTTGTTGCTAATCGAGGGAGATAAGGTCGCTGGGTTTTTGGAGTATGCTAAGGTATTTTGAAGGAAGAATTAATTAGTAGATGATATCTCGTTTTTTTTCCGAATCTCGTAGTTGAAGAAATATATCGGGAAATGATTTGGAATTGATTTCATCGATTGGTAATAATTGATTTTGTATTTTTCATTCCTCTAGACACTTTGTCAAGGGGAAAACTCTCAGGAATCAGAGAAATACGTTGATAAGCTGTTGCATATTATTATGAGAGTCTCGTCGCACTGTGGGAGTGGTTACGGTGATGTCAGAATTGAGGCTGAACGTCTGACAGATCTTTTGTACTCCGAGCTCTTTCATTACGCATCAGAAAATGATCAAATGTCGAAGTTGAATAATCAATTATTGGTCGATCTGGGGCTTATAAAAGTAAGTGATTAGACCAAGAATAAAAAATATAGATCACTGAAACAATAGGTTCAACAAAAATGTAAACAATATGTGAATTTTTGCAGAATGAGGACAAAAGCGGTGGAAGCATCGATTGGAATCTCGAGGGTTGCTTCAAAGCTCTTGAAAAAGTTGTACAAAAAGATTATTTCCCATCTTTAACAAAAGATGGACTCAAGTTATTCATCGAAAAACCCATTAAGACAGGGAGAAAATTCGTAGATCCATTCCAGGAAGTAAAAATCTCCCTCAAAGCAGTTCTAGATAGACTTCCAAACACGTAACACTCCAGCTAACGTCGAGCTTCAAAAATCAATATGTGGATTTTCTGAGAATCTGCAGAGATGTCATTATTACAGAGAGATGTATTTATTAATTAATCGCGTTAACTGGAGGGATATTGGTACGCAGGTGTGCTCAAATTAACGCAACACTTTCTCTTTTACTCTGTGAAAAAAAAAATATTGAAATGCTCATCGTGCTTTCTGTTTTTAATATTTTAATATAAAAACGTTTGCATTCACAATTTTTTTTTGGATTTACACCATTCACTGAGCCCCGAAGTACTCTACAGAAGGAAAAGAACATGAAAGGCTGTTTTTGATCGAGCGCAGAGGGTGTGATTCTTCTTGTTGAAGTGTTTAAATGCTTCATATCACACTTGCAGCATTCTGGACATACGTTGAAGTGAATAAGTCATATTTTTCCGGTAGAGTTTGATAATCTTCTTCTGCATTTTATGATTTTTTTTCAGATTTGTGAAATGTTTATTACGTCTTCTTGGAAAGAAGTGTTCGCGGATCCCATCCTGGGTGAAATAATTCAACCACTAGGGGTGCACAGTGCTGAGAGGCTTGATCCTCCATATATTTATTTGCCTGAAAAAAAAATGCACGCAGAATTTCTCAGCATTAGTCTACAGATTAAAACAGACAGGCGAAAATTATGAAGATTGAAGTACTTACGAGATAAATAACAAGTTGCTGCTTAATTAAAGTATCACAGTCTTGTCCCAGATTTGACGGATATTTAACTTCTCCTTTACTGTTCTCAATATCTTTGCTAATTTCTTCTATACAGAGACTCTCATTTATTGGACTTCCAGTTCTGAATAGGTCTGTAATCAAGAGGAGAAATAATAATTTGAGAAGTACCAAATTATTCTGTTAAAATCGTCCAAATTAATGGACCGAGAAGAAATTTTAAACTTGAGTGATAAAGTATTTACTTTGAGTCCGAGCAACAAGTGATCTTGTCGTATTACCACTGGTGTCGTGGGTTGGATTCGCCAGATACTGTGTCAGTACGTCGAGGCTCTCTCGATTTTCCGCAAATAAGTGAGGATAACGGTGCAATAATAATTTTGTTAATAATGAATTTGCGCGATTGTGGATGAGATTACTCGTGGGAGTGCACATTATCTCATCGTCGGTGCGTCTCACCAATAAAACACGACGGTCGTATCTGCGTTAACAACGAAAAGAACATGTAGAGCATTCTGGAAATTATGCAACCAACGTGCAATTTTTTATTTTACGTTTAATTAGATTGTCGATCGATAATTGCTGGAATGTGTCCTACATAGTCAGTTTTTTTTTAAGAAATTGGAAAGGAGACTTAATTTAGTGAATGTGTTATTGAGAATTGTATACCTCTTCAATTGTTCAGCAACATTAAGATTCAGATAATCTCTGATGACGTTACGTACAATACTGTCGATAGTTGCCGGCATTCGGGAAGTAGCCAGAGGCAGAACGTCATCAAAAGTGGCGTCAAGAACTAGTCCATGGATCTCAGGATAATTCATGGCTGCCCAAGTGGCCGTAAATCCTCCAATACTCCATCCATATAAAATAATCTGATCCTCAGGGAAGGATAGATTTTCTTTTGCAAATCTCATGACAGCATTCATGGCGTCTATTTCAGATGGAGGATGAGGCGCTCCCTGCGAATTTTAATTATTAGATTAACTGATTGACATCTGTAGACGTTGAATTTCGTGGATTTGTTGAGAAGTGAACCATTTCTGGAGAAAATGGTAGTCATGGGATTTTCTCTCTAAATTTCACAGTTCTCTGACCTTTCGAGTGTTGGAAAAAATTTCATTTCAATTTTTTTCTCTGTAAAAATTCTTATTGAATCAATTTGATTCACTCCACTTACCGTGCTACCCCCAAATCCTGGATGATTCCACCCCAGAACCGAGTACCCTTTATTGAGAGGTGTCACCATAATACCAGTCTCATAAAAGCCACAATTTCCTTCACAAGTGATAACAAGAATATTCCCATTGGTCGATCTATTGCGTCTATCAACGAGCATAGCATCAATTTCCAGATTTTCGAAAGTAATAATCTTATATCTCTGACCTCCCAGATCGATCAAATCTGTTCTTCCTTGAATCATTGCTGACTTTAGGGCCATATTAATTAGCGTCATACTGCCAGGATACATGAGTTTTAATGCAATTGTATGAGCGACAATGTAAGATATTATTTTACAAGGCACAGCAAGTATCAAATCTTTTCCTCCTCTCCTCGCTGATCTGCTCGAGGCTGTCACAATTATTCTCTTCCTACCATCAGGTCTGCAAGCAGAAAATAATTACAATGACGATGCAGGCAATTCTGTACAGCATAAACAGGTACAAAAAAAACATGTTTGGATTTTGCACCGAGATAATTTGAAATAAAAATTCGCTGGAATTTTTTTCGAGAGCTTATTCCCAGGTGGTTCACAAATAATACCAACTAATTTAGGGATTTTCCAATCTCATAAAACCTGAAATAGCTTATCAATCAATAGATGCACTTACCGGTCTATCGAACTAACTTTAAAATCGGCTGGCCAAGCCCAGAACTCGAAGTCATACTTCAAAAGATCTTGCTTGGACTCGTAATTATAAGACTTCTTAGCTTTACTCAGAGTCTTCATGAATTTTACATAAGTAGGATTGCTGGCTCGTGCATATCCTCGTACTGCCAGTGATGCTATGAGAATGAAGCCGGCACCAGCAGCGAATTTTGTAAGGGAATGGGCATTCTCCGTCAGTGAATAGCTCCGACGATACATAAATGTTGCAATGAAGGGCAGAGCATACAGGCTGATTGACCATATTGCTACGAACTGTAGAGAAAAATCCGAATTGACTCAGAAATCAATGATTTTTTGAGAGACGATTTTTTTACATACGTGCGAAAAACGATTCAGACACAAAATGTCGATTGCTTAATTTCTTAAAAAATGAAAAAATACATAGAGAATCCATAAACTGGAGGATTCAGTGCTTTTATGCGTCACACTGTCGACGTAAGGTTTGCTCAGATGTTTATTCAAGCTCCGCCCGTATTTGTTAATTAAAAAATCGTTTTTCAACTATTAACGGAGCTGTGATTCATTGGATAAATCGACAATTGGCAATGAAACAAATTCTTGTGATCTGATTGCACTTGAATTCCAGAAAAAAATATCAGAACAATCGGTATCATATGTTCTTTTATCAACTGGAAAAAAGTGAATTCGTTTTTTCGAACATGTGTAATTTACAGAGTAAACAAATGATTTTGCACTCACTGATGTTATGACGTGGTCGCCCCATCGTTCAAAACTATTCGGCTCATATGATTTCTGCAAGTCAACATAGAATTTCAATCAATATTAATCAGTAACCTCATAGTCACTATTTCGTTCTAGCATCAACACTAATTCAGTTTTATTTACCCATGTTGTTTCTTGGAGTTTGTACAATTTCGGACTAAATGCGCACTCCCACACGGTTCTGATGAGTGACATATCTCTCCTCACCGAATAAACTAACGTATTAACCTAATTATGATGATATTTAATACTTTTTTCCCTCTATAAAAAAGATGTAAATTATTGATGGGAGAATTTTCACCGCGCAATCCCACTTTGATCCCAACTACTGTCTGTGCACTGTCGTGCCCTCTTCGGCTTACCAGTAAGTTTTTGAAGTGGTAGAACAGTTGCGGCATTCAATTTGCAATTAGTAGGCCAGTGTAACAGCTTTTTCGTGTACACCTGTCGATACTGGAGATATAAATTTACAATGTCGATTTAACGGATGGTGGCTCCAAGTTCAAGGACAACGGATTTCTCTCTCATAGGGATTGTCTGGTGAATTTGTTGAATATTCTCGTCTCACAGGTTGATTCCGGCGATTCGGAAGAACATTCGAAGGCGATTTAATTTTGGGCCTTAAACAGTTTTTTTCAGATTTTTTTAAGACTTTCTGGAGTGTATGGCTCTGTCGATTTCTGGAGTCGCCTTGACTGGGTGTTGACAGTGGGGCTCCTAACCTCCCTGGCATTGTTTATTTTATACTGCAATCAATTAGCTATTGATTATGTTAATTACTGCTATTGTCGACTAATTGTTGGAGTGGTACGACAATGATGAATAACCCGACGGTTCAGAAGGCGAAGTTGAGGAGTGCTAGGATTAAAGCCGCCAAGGCTGCGAAGTAAGATTTTTTTTTTTATAAATTATGAAGGATTTGTCTTCATGAATCGTGTGGCTGGCTGTTGCTGAAAGAAATTACAATATCTTTTTTGCAACTACTTTCGTGCACGAAAACAGTTCCTAGAAAATTCTAGCTAATTGAGTGGACACTTCTATTGGAGTTCTATTAATTATTTAAGTCGTAGGCCACCCAAAAACTATCAGAATTTTCTTTTCTTTTACTGTAGCCCTTTGAAGGGTATCTAGTGTCATCTACTCCCGTTGCTCCAGTATCGAATTATTGCTAATGATAATGTTTTTTGTAGAAAACTCCCGACTGCCATTCTGCTCCAGAGAAAGGTGGAATGCGACGCTAAGGCCCTGAAAATCGTTGAACGTTTGATAGAGCCGCAGGTCGAAGAGGAATGGTTGCTTAAAAATGTAAATAATGACAATTTCCATAATATCTTTATATTTCCAAAACCTCCTTTGAGAAAAATAAATTATTGCCAAGTATTTATATACTCGAGAGAGGAACTGAATTCCATGAATTTCCCAATTTGAATAATTATTGTAGACGTTCAGTCAAGATCCTACCTAACAAGATCATCTTCTAGAGCAATATAATCATCATAATTGAAGCGTAATGGATTTCTAAAGTAACTGAATAATTAAAATTCCCATTATTTCTCAGAATATCGCAAGATGAACTATTTACCGATTTTCTCCACAGTTGGGACAGATAAATCGATCGCACGTGGAAGATGTGATCGAGGAGAGAGCGATTCTGAAGCTTTGCGGTTATGCCCTCTGTGACAAACCTCTGACAAGAGTAATCAACAAACAGTACAAAATATCGACTCTCAGGAATAAAGTTTACGATGTGCAAAAAACAAAGAACTTCTGCAGTTTCTGGTGTTACTCAGCGAGTGAATACCTTTTGGAACAAATGTTGACAAGCCCCCTTTGGATCAGAGCTGAAGAGGAAATTCCAGATTTTCTTCTCTTCGATAAACCAAAAGAGTCTGTGAGAAATCCACCAGGTGTTGAAGTCAATATTGTTGGTCTTGACCTTCCATCGGATGCAGATCGCCCATCAGAAGGCGCAAGAATCCCCAGCAATGAGGATGACAAAACGTCAAAAGAATCCAAAGAAATCCCTACAATTCATGCTCCAAAAATAGATCAAGAAGTGAATGACAGTTCCATCAAAGCGACAACTGAAACATCACTGAAAAACTCAACGAAATCATTGAAAGAAGTGAGATTCTCTGCTGAAAATAGCACCAACTTGCCTGCAACTAGTCAGATCAAATCAGAAATCTCAGACGAGGAGAAGATATCCCCAAGAACTGAATGCGAATCAGACAGTTCCCTCATAACTTCCGATCTAAGAGAGCCGCCAGTTATAAAGCCAAAAGAAATCCCTGAAAACCCACTCGAACGTAGAAAACCTAAACAATCAGAATTCACAAAAAATACAGACAGAATAAAAAAACTCAAGCAGAGGCCATCAGTGTCTGTTACCTCATTGACATCTCGAGTTGAGCAGAGTATGGCAGAATGGATAACAAAGAGTACAATTGACCTTCTGCATGGTGACGAAACAAGAAAGCAGCTGCTTCTGGAGAGTCTAACGATGCAAGAGAGATATGGAGAGCTCTGTAAGAAGTTGAATGCTATTCAGCTCGAAGAATCCAAGGAGGATCGAGTTTCGGCAATTCAGTCGACAGTTCTGCAACCAATGCCTCATTTCTCAGTCCTCAAGGAGGAAGCTGAGGCGCTGGAGCTCAAAGTGCGAGCGTTCTACCAGGGTAATACAGCACATGAACCTCCAGTTTCAAGAGAAACGACAAATACAGCTGAAGAAGAACCAGACAAAGTGGTTCCACTGACGCCCGCTCACGCCCCCATAGCCTTACGACGTAGAATTTTCCTCGACAAATTGAACAAAGTCCTCCCAGATCTGTTGCGAGCTTTATCAGTTACTGGACAGTATCAACACACCTATACACCGGATAAATCGGCAAAAGTCAAAGCATTAGTCAGTACGTTCAAGCTTTCTGCTACAAATATTGTCTTCAAAACTGCAGAGTGGACACTGGTGGCCTTGTTAATCATTAAAATTCTCAGTATCATTGACGTAAATGTCAAGAGTCTATTGTCTACGAAGCAGGCCACGATGTACATGTCAATGATTCTGATGTCTTATCAGTTGGATTCAAACTATTTGGACAGATTGACCGGCTCGTTAATAATATCGGTGGATACTATTGACGATGTTGATAATGATAATGCACTTTTATCTGATTTATAGAAATTTTTATACTAATAAATTTATTGAAATCTATACAATACATCCTTCACTGCTTAGTCTCAATTATAATTAGCCAAATTCTTGATTAATGATGAGTGGCATGGGTAATGCATTCACTGAAATTAGAGTTGCACTGCTTCATCAAATTTAGAGTGGTCTCATGGGGCTTGCGATACTGGCTGATGTGGAGACATTGGGAACTGATGAGACACCAGGTGTCAGTGATGTTGGCCCATCGAGACTCATTCTCCCACCGTGCGATGATTGCGGAAGGTTCTCAGTCGTTCTATTGCCAATTTTTTCACGAAGTGCTTCATACAGATTGTGAACAGCTTCATTATGCTGGCTCGTTGGTTGCAGTGCTTTCATTAATGAGTGCAGACGTGCCGGAGGTAGCTTAGGATAAATGTACCACAGCAGTTTCAGGAGATGTCGGGTGACATTGTCCCTGCCAAGTCCAGCGAGGAAGAACTCATCGAAAATGACAGTGCAGAAGGACTCGTTGGAGAATTCATCAGACATATTGAGGATCAAGAGAGATACTAATGTATGCAAAAAGGGGTCTTCGAAGGCACGTTGAGCTTGACAATTGGGTAGAGTTGCCAAGACTCTCATCAGGCCGCGAGCATCACCACGCGACTTTCCCAAACCTGAACTGCTTCCACTGACCGCTGATACTCCTGCTGCACTGGCACCACCTGCTACTGTTCCACCACCAACGTGCAGGGTGTAGTACATTGAGAGAACTGCTGCTACCCCTGACAGCTGGGAATAGGCTTGACAAGCGTCTGGGGGAGGGCCTGAATGTTCAATAATTGCAATTGCACTTTCTCGCTCGTCTGGGGGGAGTTTGCAGTTCAGTTGTCTAATTTGATCGTCCACCTGAAGATAAAGAGGCATAAGAGCATTTATAAGTTGAAGCATTTTATCGCAGACTCAGAGATAATCAAAATATGGAGTTAGAAAGCCTTTCAAAATTTAGTGACAAGTGTCACTTTTCACTATTTCCGATTCAAATTAAAAAAAAACAAACATGGGAATTTTTTTCAAACAGAAAATCCATTGAAATATTAATCTGCTCCATTAGCTTTTGGAATTCAATTAAAAACTAACCATCAATGACATTAATGCTGGGAGGAATTTAGTCACAACTTGGCTATCGAGTTTGGGCTCTTTGAAGTCCTGGGAATCAATCATTTGCCATGCTGACAGCCCCAGTGCCAACATTCGTAGGAGTAGAACTAGGACAGCATTTTCTCGTGGTAGTGATTCACCATTTATTAAGTGCAATGCTATTTTTATTGCACTGCTAGCCAGGAAATTCACTGCGTAGGGATCGCACAGGGTCATACTGAGGTCGCCCAACACTTGTTCTTGTCCTCTCTGAAATAACGAATCAACATTTACTATGAAAATGGTGCGATCAATACTGACATATTGAAAGATAAGTTAAAAATGATATGCAAGGTCTGGATCTAAACAAATAAATAAAAAATCAAATCTATTTGAGTTTAAAAAAATCGAGTAGTGCTAAAGGCTTTCCACAATTTTTTGTCAATGATTTCACAATTAGCCAGGCTGATAGATCGCTTCGGGCCAAAAGAACGTGAATCAGCTGATCAAACTAGAGCTAGATAAAGAATGGAACTTACTTTTATACTATCGAGAAATCCCTGGAGTTCTCTAGATCTCTTAATATCCACATTCTTCTCTCTTATACAGGCATCAAGGCACCACGTAAATTTGTGACAAGGATCAACAGAAATAATATCCTGAACTTCCAGATCATGTAATGCCATAAGTAATTCAGCTCTCAATGTGCAATAATGAATATTTTTCGTTCTGAGGAAGAGAGTCCTTAAAAACTGGAGTACCATATCGTACAATTTAACACTGTGTCCAATCATATGGGCTAATTTCTGCACAACTTCTCCCTGTCTTCTCACCTTGGGCGAAGGAGAGAAGAACAAACTGTTCAAGTTCAGATGATCGAAGAGAACCTGTTCCTTCTCAATAATATATTTACTAAATAAAGGAGAAACTTCATCTCCAAACAAACTCTGATTGTCCTTCCAAATCTGTCGTTTAACTTCCGTGTCTGCACTATTGTATAGCTCCTTCTCTCTCACAAGCACCCTGAGGTACTTATCATCGATGTGAGGTGTATTCCTGAGGATGCACATTACGACAGGGCGAAGTGCAGGCACTCGTACAGCGGCAAAACTCTTCGACAGCATATCCTTGAGCCTTTTGTCGCCACTGGCCTTCTCCGCCGTTCTTTCCGCTCCAATCTCGTTGATTCTCTTCACCAGCTTCTCACGAAGCTCCTCCAGGACTGACGCATGGAAGTCTAGCCTGCGAACCCCATGGAGATCCAACAAGGGTAGCATTGGACGGAGGGAAGGCAATAACACTCCATTTTCAAGCTGAAACTCTTCTATTGCTTTTAGGGGATCTGTACAGCTGGTCAGAGCATCTCGGAGGAAAACTGGACCGGGAATTTCAAGATCCTCGAGACCATCTCCAGTTGTTCCACCGTTATTCCTTGTCACACTCATTATTCTCTCAATTAGATGCACTTTTTCAGGAATCTCTGGGTTTTTGGTGCTTTATTGATGTCAATCAAAGGTTAACCTCTAAAATTGTGAACATTTTTATGAACTTCAGAGCACAAGAACTTTCTTTGTCCCTCAGGTTCTCATAAATACTGAAAAATATTCATTCTCTCGATTTCGTTGAATGAAATTGCTGTTGAAACAAACTCATTGACACAAAAACACACGCACGCGACGATCTAGCGCCTATAACTTCTATTCCTGATGAGTATCAACCACTTTACCATCTGATTGGATGTCAGCCGTAGAAGTTGATGAATCAGTCACTGCACGTCGCTCCAGATGCTTGTTGATCCCCCCCCGAGTGCACCGCGCGTTCACACGTTTGCACTCTCAGTTGGAGCGTACAAATATTTTTGTGGATGACGTTTAGCGGTGGTTAATGTATTTTTGTGGTTATTATTTAATGTAATTCATCAAAATTATTATTCCTCACCAACGAAATACAAGGATAACTGTCACACAATGGAGGAGATATTTCATGAAAAGGTAAAGACGCAGAATGCCACTTGTTGAGAAATATATGCGTATTACTTTGAGCTAATTTCTCTGATGTAAGAGTCAATTAATTGTTCCTTTTATTCATCTTTCATTCAGCAAGAGGGGTACCTGTGTGGCCAGCATTGTCTGAATTCCCTTCTTCAAGGTTCGTACTTCAATGCTGTAGACCTGGGATGCCTTGCCAGGCAGCTGGACGACGAGGAGGAGGCGAGAATGGCTGAAGCTGGTATAGACAGTGAAGATTATAGAAGATTTAGAGAAGTAACTATACGTTAAAAAACCTTATTCATGCATCAAATCATTCACGAATCTCATTGGCCCACCTGCCTCACTGAAATACAATTTTTTTCCCAATCGTCACATCATTCAACAGTTGCAAAAATAATTGTGTCATACCCCTCAATATAACACTGACAATATTTTCATGTTATTTTTAGCAACCTTCTGGCAATGTCGACGACAGTGGATATTTTTCAGTTCAAGTGATAAGCAGTGCACTCAAAGTTTGGGGACTGGAGTTAGTGCCGTACAACAGCAGAGAGCCCATAGCTATCATCGCACAGGGTGATCCAACGTGGGTGTTTAATCATTGACTATTATGAGCTATTTATAATATTCCTCTGGTTAATTCTTCACGATCATTTTACAAAGTTTTACGTCAGAATACGGCTATTTTCATTTCCTTTATTGGTTATTTTTAGACAAATGCAGGCGTATATATGCAACTACAAGGGCCACTGGTTCACTATTCGTAAAATTGGAAATCAGTGGTTCAATCTCAATTCGATATTAAGTGGTCCACAGCTTTTATCCAACACCTACTTGGCAATGTATTTTGCCCAATTATTGCAAGAGGGTGAGTGTGGGTTTACGTTTTCTTCTGACTGGACTGTCATCCTCAGACTGCTTGCATTTTATTATTTACTTACGTTTATTGTCAACATCACAGGATACTCAATATTTATCGTCATTGGACAATTGCCGGAGTGCAAGGCTGATGAGTTACTGCTGAAGAATCCAGTTAAGATTCTCCAGAAATCCGGGAAACCAAGAAATGAGGAGGACAGAGTATTCGAGTCTAGGGGTCACAGATTGGGGTCAATGGAGGAGAATGAGGAGGCGAAAATACGAGAGGCTGTGGCAGGATTGGAGGCAGTTAGAGTACCATCGAGTTCGAGTGCTGTTGGTAGTGCTGGTAAATTATTAGGCAAGCCTCGGGAGAGAATAATACCAATTGAGATTGAGGGGGAGGAGAGGGATCAGGATGACGAGGAGGATCTGCGAAGGGCACTCCAACTCAGCCTTCAGGATACCAATGAGACGCCAGATAAACCACTCAAACTACGACTGGATTTGGACTCTAATAAATCGGAGAGATTCTATGAGGCTATCGAGGAATCTGACGATGATGACGAATTGAGAAAGGCACTTCAGCTGAGCCTTGAGTGCGTGACAGCTCCACCCACTCCGGACCCTGAGGATGTGCGCTGGAAACGCCTGAGATACCTGGGTATTCATCCACCCAATAACGAGACCTCAACACAATTAAATACTTAACAGTGAAACAATAGTTGTCGGTTATATTTTTTTTCCCCCTGAAATTTATTCTTTTTATATATTATCCTTGAATCAACTTTGAAGAAAGCAATAAAACTGTCGCGTTGTCTTTGATTCCAATGGAATTGTGGAGGAGAAAAAAATGAATTATCGTTTGAAATTTTTATAATCCTGCGTTCTAAATAAATTCCCATATTCATTTTAATGGTTAATAAGGTTGTGCACTTTGTTTTTAATACGGAGAGATTGAGCAATGAGCATGAATAAAATGTTTTTGTTTCGTAATGTGTGGGGCTTCTATTTATTGAAACTTGAATTTGGTTCTAAAACGTACGGTATGTATTGAGAGAGCAGGCAAACTGAAGAGGTTTACTTGGAGGATCGATTGATCAGCCAATTGCTGAGGCTTCCTGGGCTCCTGGTAAACCCGAAGATATTCTGGTTCGAAATATTGTCTCTGAACGTCCAATCCCGCCCTCTCGAGTAAAAGCCACCACCGATTTGGGCTCATCATCAGACATCCAGTGACAATGCCGGGGTAATATCTAATTTTATCGATAAAAAATATTGGTACAGTGAAGTATGGCTTAACGGGTAGAAAAATATGAAAAATCTCAGTGGCATTTGCCCGTAATTTTGACGATAAAAAAAATCTAGAAAAGAGGTAGGCATGCCTCGCCCCACTAAAAGACGCAATTGACTTGCAACCTCTTCGGGATTCATGTTCCCTTAATACATTCGGAGATTTTTCTGGTCCGAAATACTGTCATTGGCATTTTCAGTAGTTGAGACGAACATTCGGGCTCGAAAAATCCTAGAAGGTATCAGGGTAGCATGACAGATGAACATAAACTGTTGTTTACGGAGAGGAAAGTTCGAAAATTCTCGATTAGATTCTCTCAATGTTTGGAACGAACATTTGGGCTTGAAAAATCGTCTGACGTAGCAGGCAATCATGATGATGGAGGTGGTGAATGGCTGGAAGTCACCAAAAACCTCAGAATATTTGAGTCTAAATATTTGGTCTCGAAAAATCGCAGAAAGTAACAGGAACATAGGAGTAGCGAGGAAGTGGCATGGGTGTTGTTTATACTGCCATAACTACTAGCGCCACCCCGGCCGCTTGCGGAACAACAACATGTTCGTACCTCTGCAGTCGGTAAAGCAGACTGCCGACTGTCGGTTAGGTAGAGTTCTACGTGTCCATACATCCAGCATTCAGACATACACAATTATCACCTGTTCAATTATTATAATAAAAAAAAGTGTCTAATTAATATGAAATATTCTAATGATCAATTCATGATGGCAGAGGTGATGTTCTTCTCCATCGCCTGCTGAGCATTCCTATATTACCGAATGCTCCTCCGTTGGGGGATGGTAAATACTTGGGGGTCGCTCTAACCCTCAGAAGTCTCTGCTGGGCTCTATCGTCTTGCTCTAGCTTATGCTATTAAATACCCGGTGTTCCCTAACGTCAGCCCTGCGCATGAGCCTGTGATTCACCACCGGATTGGTCCACCTTGCATGTGGGAGTAAGGCATAAAAGGAACGTCAAACCATCCAGTTGTTTATATACCATGCCCAACAGTAGTGTCACGAATCCACCAGTACATAATAAATCATCACACCCTCTGAACACCGGTTAAATTCCACTGTCAACCCTCTCGAAAGCCGAAAAATGGTGCGTGTCATACCAGTGCATAATTTCCTCTCCCAGAATGTGGGTCAGATCGATGAGCCAACAGCATCATGTACAGCCAATGTCCAGGGTCAGGACATGCTCCTCCTCGCTCTGTCGTCCCACTGTGTCAAAGTCTACGGATTATCCTCGTCGCAATCAAAACTGTTGACTGTATTTCCCACTGTCGATTCGGTCCACCAGCTCCTGCACTCGGACAAAGGTAATTATGTGGCCACTCTAGAGTCCAAAAATTCGAGGGACGGAACAACGACGAACAATTTTGTACGGATTTACGTTAACTGGGAGATGTCTGGCAATCAGAATCAAGCTATGAGAGCCAGAATAGCTGGCCGAGTCACGCCCAGTCTCAATCGCACCCTCAACAGCCTCGAAATGATAGAACTACCCCTGAATTGCCAACCGACTCAACTAGCCTGTTGCCAGACCACGGGCAATCTCCTGGTGGTCATGGACAACGAAGCCGTCATCCACGAGCTAAAGGTCGAGACCCAACACCTCTCGAAACAAAAATTTTTGGACTTCGAGGTGAGGCCGTGGTCCCTCAGATTCACATTCACCCCTGACCACGTGGAAATTGCCGAGGAATTTATCAACGTCATGAACACCACCAACTTCATGATGTTCAAGCTAACGAATCAGTTCAACGATGACATCAACAACGTCGAGAGCATTAACAATACAAAGAACACGAAGAAACGAATAAATCAAAACACTAAAATGGCGAGACAGGGGTCAGAGAGCCCTGACGCCACTAACAGACCAAATAAGAGGCAAAACTCTCAGACAAAATCAATCATCGATTACAAGAAATCACTCATCAACGAGAGATACTACATCGACTGGGATCAGCTGGTGTCAAGAGAGGCTGAGGAGCTGCAACGCCTGGAGCTTTTGAAGATAATCGAGCCAGAAACGAAGAATTTCAACATAAACCTGAGTTCAGTGTCTTCAGACGCGCCAGAGAACTCCCAGAGCTTCGATCCTCCAGTGGTGCCAGCCCCCGAAATCTCAGCAACGATCACAACGAGGTCCAATGAGGACAGTTGGTCAGAGAACTACAGTATCGAGCACCTGTTGCGACTGAAGATTCCCTCGACCTCTCCAGAAGCCTCGAAGGACTTCGGTAATGAGTACTTCACATGCTGCGGGATGAAGCCATCCTACTGGAGGTCCAAGATCCTCAATACTAAACAGAAGAGGTCTCTTCTCCGTTCCCAGAAGTACAATGTTTTCAATGGAGTCACCTGCCTCATCTGCACGACCCAGGAAGGCTACCTCTACCATTTCTCCCCTTCGACGAAGGAAGAAATCACTCTGAACTCGTCCTCATGCACGGTCTACCCATTCACATCTCCAGTGAGTCATGTTGCCCTGGAGAATACCGCTCTGCACGCACTCACCGAAGCCGGACTAGAATCGTACACAATTCGACTGCCTCAGGTGAAGCTGACTAGTAACAGTATCACTGATGTGGAGGATTACAACGAGCCTGACACAATCTCCTTGATCGGATTAAGACCGTTTTTGGGAGTGCAGAAGCTTCTGCATGCAGCCCGATGCCTAGTACTACTCGCCTCAGACCAAGACTCCTGGACCTACTACTCCCTAGCCCTCCCAAACCCCGAGGACGTCTACTACGACATCCTCAGTGCAGCGAATAACCACAAGAGCTCGAGCCCCTGCACTTATAAGCATCTCCTGGGCGAAGCTTATACTGTTCTCAAGCTGGCAAAAGACATGGTTTACTACACCTCTGATGTGGAGTACTCCAGCAACATCAACGACACATCGAGATCTCATCTGGATAATTTGTACAGGCAATCCTGTGGATTGCTTGCTGATTATTATGTCACCTCGTCGTCTCCTTACGACTGGAACTCATGCATCAGTTATTACAAGCTTGCTGGCTTGAGTGCACCTGATGTGCTAGGACGGAAGGACGTGGCTAAAGCTCCTGGAGTTGTTGTTTATCTGTCTGATGTCTTGCTAAGCTTGCAGCCGGGCCCCGAAGCTGATGCTCTATTCCAAGAGCACAATATCGTGGAGATCTTGGGGGGTGCGGAGAGGGAGGACCTTCTTAAACTCATTCTGGCGAGTCCTGTGCTGAGGGAGTATGCCACTGAGAAATTGATCCACGCCTTGAGTAGTTGGGATGCCACTGATGCCAGCCAGTTTGCTCTGGTGTTGCTGTATACTCAGGCAGAGAGACAGCAGCTTGCGGAGAAGGCTCTCGAGTGCATTTCTGATCGGTACGTCAGGGAGGCTACTCTTGCCAACTGGTCCTGGCTGTTTGATATGACCAGTGTCAATAAGGGGAATGTCATTCCCACGTTCTCCGATTATGCTGGAACTTTAATGAGGATGAGAACAAGAATCTTTGCCGATATAATTGCGAAGCTTGTGGGGAGGGAGGCGTTGACATTGAATCAGATGATCCAGATTTTCCTGGCGTATCTGCCGTCTCGGGTGGGAAGGGATGGTAGACTTGCGGCTGGAGCTCTGCAGTTGTCCCTGGAGACTTATTTTAAGGGGATCTATGGAGATGAGGAGAAGGGGCGGGAGGGGAATGGGGAGAGTGATGTGGCGGTTTCGGAGGGGTTTAAGATTCTGGTGAGGTCGTATCTCGGGGAGCTCGCGCAGGGACAGGGGAAAGGGGAGGGGAATGGGGATGTTCTGTTTGGCAGTTTGAGACCTGAGTTTCTGGATCATCCGATGCTTTATAGGAATGATCTGGGGAAGGGCGAGGTGAGGCTGGAGGTGGTCAAGTTGCAGGCGTTACTGGCCAGCGGACATCTGAGCAATGAGTGTTATGAGGAGGTCAAGAGATTTTTGGAGACCCAGAGCATTGAGGGGGGCCTCTCCTTTAAGGTCTTGTGTGTCAGGGATACGGAGAAGGGGCTGGAGCTTATCAATGAGAGGTGTCCGCAGGTGCTGTTGATGTATGCCAAAGTAAGGATCATTGGTTTTAGGTTTTACTCAACCAATTTGTGGTAGAATGAGTTGACTCCTGGGGGGCTGGTGAGCGCGGCTTCAATGGAATTTAAAAAAATTCTTCATTGCAGGATTTCAGGGGTCTTAGAGTGAGATTTTCAAAAGTCTCAATTTGAAACCTGAAAACCTTCAGTTGAGAATTTTGAAAATCTAGATTTGAGCTTCGAAGCTCTGAATCTAAGTCTCCTGAAAGCCGCAAGCTCAATTTAATCTGCGACTTAAGTTCTTGACAGTTTTTTTCTGCCATTGCAGGACAAATATACCAAAGAGTCAGAGTGGAAGTACTTCGTGCAATTGTTACTGCACAAACTCAACGAGTCTCGAGCGAATCCCGAAGCCTTCATCATTTACGACGAATTATTGAAAGGTAGCAAATTTCAATTTCCTTTTTATTGTTGTAAAAATATTGACACTTTTCGAGTTATCCACGTACGGTTGACATTTAATCGTTACAGATACAGCGATTTATGTAGCACAAACCATGTCAATGAGTGGTCTGCAGCGTTTACTACCCAACAGCGGCATCTCCTCGTTACAACAATACATAGATATCAGTAGTCAAGTTGTGCACGCTGATTACATAAAAACAATGATAATGGGTACTGGTCAGCATTTACTAACTAATATCAATTTTTAGATTCTCACTGTGATGATTTATAAAACTAATGTGATTTTTTCCTCAAAAGAACAAAACGTTATTACCTTAGAGAAATTTTAAAAGTTTATGTAAATGTATTGAGACATTAAATAATGAAGTGATAAAGAGATTTATTCCTGGCAGTCAACTCATTAATCAGATCCGTAAACTATTAATTATCCTCATTTATCATTAACAAAAAAAATTACAATTTCATCGTAATTATTTAATATAAAATATCGTTTATTAATATTATCGCAAAAATGGACGGAAATTATTTCTCGTCGAGCCTTCAAGACTCGTATTCTCATTTGTACACTCAGGATACAAAAAAAAAAAACTCGCATAAAAATATTCAGAGTTTCGATTATGTTCAATATTATGAACGTGATATTTACAACACTAGTTGAAAAATAGTCGGGAAGTAGAATTTCAATATCTTAAGGTAAATCGTCGAACTTCTTTGGTATACAAAAGAAAATCGACATGGACGGCTTTGCGATCTACTTGTGCATTAAATCTCTAAATAATTTCTAAAAAGCGTAACTTTGTTGGCTCTTGCGTAAAATTTTTTGCTTTCAGCTTTCAATCAACGTTTCATTTTTAAACTATCATCAAAAATATGAACAACAAAATGTCTCTGAACACAGATTTCTTTTACCTTGTTTTTCGTTTTTTCTTTCTTTTTTAGTAATTAGATGAGATTTCTTATCTTTTATTATATGGGCATTGTCAGGACGGTACTGTGAGGTGTAGTTGGGCGAGATCCAGCGATTGAGTGGGTCGTTGATGCGTTTAGTGACTGCATCGTGCCCATCTAAATTAATAAAATTGTCAAAAATCAATTAACCAATAAAATGATTAAGATTGCTCATTGTATTGATAGTAAAGACGCATAAAGACATAAAGTCGTGTTTTAGGATAAAATATAATTCGTAAGTATTTTTAATTTATTTCACTTAATTAAATTAAATTAATGGATTATTAATTAATTTAATGAAATTAATTTATTTCAACATATCTCACCAGGGAATTTGCTCAAAAGTGATTGAATTGACAGATACTTACCCTGAGATGTGCTAAATCCTCCAATCGACTGAGATCCGAAAGTTCTAAGTACAAAGTGTACACAATCAGCCATCCATACACAGATAAGAGCAGGAATATGATCCAGAGAAGGCACATCATGATATTGTAAGCGAATATCATATCGTTGACGATGGTGAAGAGTAGAAAGGCAAGTATTCTGAATAACGTGAAACCAGCGAAAACGTACAGCCATGGGACCATTTTTTTCTCGTACTCCTTTCTCAATGCGTTTATGAGGATTATCGAGGTGACTAAGACTGCAATAGCACCGAGCATTGAGAATAGAGCGGCGACGAGAAGGGCATTTCGAACTACAATAGCAGAAGAATTGTTGCATGAATAGATGAAATACAATTACGGCTTCAATGCTCTTCAAGTGATCACTATTTTATCGGGTACTCACTGTGTTTATTACCCACGTAAACAAATTCATAGGATATGAGATAATATCCATAGTGTGTTGATCCTGGTGTTACCTGGGAGAGCGCATAAATATCGAAAGCTGCACTGCAAATCGTGAAGAGTGCCAAAAACTGAAAGAATGAAATAAACCGAATGAAAAGTCTTGCACTTACATGACTTATCTCGAGTTGTTTTACTGGGTCGAGGTAATGAATTACTCACCACTCCAAAGCCCGCTGTGAACATAGCACTCCTAGGAATATCCGAAAAGAAGGCCTTCGTGAGAATAGGCTTCTGGTACCATGGTATCAC
Organism: Psyttalia lounsburyi; assembly: GCA_030522865.1. Lineage (NCBI taxonomy): Eukaryota > Metazoa > Arthropoda > Insecta > Hymenoptera > Braconidae > Psyttalia > Psyttalia lounsburyi. Next base: position 30,237 of record JAPYZN010000199.1, read on the forward strand.
AACACTTTTCGTTGATCTCGATGATCTCAAATTTGCACTGCTCCTGTTGGTTGCGTGCGAGTATATGGACGGAGTGCCCATGCTGGGCGATTTTTTTCCGTAATTCATTGTTTACCTTTTGGAACAATGGGGAACAGATGAAAATTTATTGTGAATGGAGGAGACACTGGTAACTCAGAAAGTGTTTAGAGCTATTTTTAATGACGCATGGTCCTCGATAATTAGGGGAATTGGAGGATTTCATTAGTAACTGTCATTTGGCACGCCCCGAAATTATGACAGCACACCTCTGGTATGTAAATAATCGGTGGAGAACAATTCAGTTGTCGAGAGAACAGCTTTTCTTGGGAATTTGGGGCGAATTGATTAATTAACTGGCTGTGGAGTACTCACGGATTTATCGAAATCCCAGTAATAAAAAACACCTTTTCTTGTCGTTGGGATGTATCATCAACGCGGACACACCTACAAATTGTAAACTGTTGTGGATTAAACCATGAACAAGTGTGTGCACGTGTAGTTAAACGAATTGCCCTCGGAGTGAGGCGCGCTGCAGTCGCCATCTCGCTACAGGTGGTCTTACTTTTCACAAGAAATCATTGATTAGAAATAATATACCTCGATACGCGTGCGGAATAATTGTTTTCATCGCACTGCGAGGACGCACTTGAAGTATGTGAATATAAACAAAACAATAATGATTATAAATATGTAAGTGTAAAGTATTTTATGATAATAAATAAATAAATACCTGGGTTAGAGCGACGTTCGTGAACAATTATTGGAAGCTGGTGTAACTGGTCCACTTCGCTTATTGTTGTTAAAAAATATTTATTGTATTTTTTACAAACAATAAGCTGTGGTTCTCTTCCACTTGTGGCACTCGGTGATGCTCTGTTGAAGAACACGGTCAAATTTGCGCGCCGAAAACGCACAGCTGATGGGATTGGTAGGAGTGGGGATGTCTACAAAGTAAAGTTGGGTGATGAGCATCGTGGACTGATGGATGTAAACATTGGGTTTACCATGTGACATTGTTTATCTATGTATTATTTTCTATAATCATTAAAATTACGAGCCACAGGGACATAATTATGGAGGAACTCTCAGTGAAGCGGAATAAACAACACAAAAATCAGTCGTCGAGGGAAGAGCTCGAACTACTGGATAAAAAAGTATGGTTAATTATTATACAGTTCAACAGTAGATGTTAAACTAAGGAATGACGTTGATTCGGTACCCTTAAGAATTTTTGCATTCAAATTTGCGTAACAATTCCAAGGATGATTAGGAATTTAATTTGTGAGAAAAATCCAAACGTCCCTCGACAATCCTTATTTATCGTTTATCACTATAAGCATTCAATTAATTAAATTTATAACTGACAATGTCAGGATTTAATCGATAGGATACTACAGCTGGAAGCCCACACTTTTCAATTGAAGAATATCATAAAGAAAACTGATAACATAAATGGAAAATCGGTTCGTCAAAAGTCTGGAAAGCCCTTTGACTTCACACAGTACGTATTGATGATGAAAACTACCCAAGATAAATGGAAAAAATAAATTCTCAATAAATTTTAGATGCTACAAGCGACACATTCTCCTGAAATTCTACTATCTCGGTTGGAATTATCAGGGGTTCGTGGAACAGGAAGATACAATTAATACGATTGAGTATTACATATTTGAGGCCTTGAAGAAGTCATGTTTGATCGAGAATCGCGAGAGTTCTAATTACCACAGGTGTGGGAGAACTGATAAGGGAGTGAGTGCATTCTCTCAAGTGATATCTCTAGACGTGCGCAGTAAATTAGCCCCAGATGATCGAAAGACTCTCCATGAAGAGCTCTCTTATTGCAAGATGTTGAATAGAATTCTTCCCAGGGATATAAGATGCGTGGCATGGGCTCCAGTTGGAGATGATTATTCTGCTCGTTTCGATTGCAAGAGGAGGAGCTACAAATATTTCTTCCCCAGGGGAAATCTTGATATTGATGCTATGAACAAAGCCACGAGCTATCTTGTTGGACATCATGATTTCAGGAATGTCTGCAAGATGGATGTTGCCAATGGAGTTGTTACATTTGCTAGGACTATTCTAGACGCACGAATCGTGTGTCACGATAGTGACCAGTCTGAGAGATCAGGTAAATGAGTGAATGTTTTCTCTTCTCAGTGTGAACTTTTGCAAATGGAATCGTTTCGTTCCAGTTGGTTATTTATTTACCATATTTTTTAGGCTACAATATGTGTCATCTTTTTATCAAAAGTCAGGCCTTCCTCTGGCACCAGATCCGGTGTATTATGGGGATATTATTGCTTGTGGGACAGAGGAAGGAGAAGCCTGAAATATTTCTTGAACTCTTTGACATTGAGGCCTGCCCTTGTAAACCCCAGTATAGCCTGGCCCACGAGATTCCACTCAATTTATTTCACTGTGATTACGACGATGTACAGTGGTATTACGATGGCGAAGAGTTGGTTTTAGTTATTAAGACTCTGCAAGAGGATTGGACTTTCAATTCCGTGAAGTGAGTTCAGTTTAGGTACTTTGATAATTCATGCATTGGGGGGGATTACGTGTGGTCTTACTTGGGATTTTTACTTCAACAGAGCTGCCATGATTAGGACTATGCTTGAAGATCTACAGAGTCACGCGAAAAATCAGGACAATCTGGACTTTCAGAGCGAGGGTCTCATCCAAGGGGTTCAATCTAAAATTTATCAGCCACTAATGAAAAGAGTCACTTGCGGTACGTCCAAACTTTATTCTTCGGGAACTAATTCTCAAAGTTGAAATGAGTTTAATGTTTTTCACTTGACAGATTATCAAGAATTAATGTTTCAATTTGTGGTTTCAGAGAGTTTGGAAAATCGGATTAAACATTTCGAGAAGAAGAGAAAAATTGCAGTGGAAAGCGCGGAGGAGGCTCAGGGTGTTCAATAAATGGTTAAGGAATTATATAATTTTATGAATTGGAAAATGTAAGTTATTCTATGAATTTTGCATGATTGAATATGAAGCCCCAAAATGGTAGAATTCGATGATAATTTGAAGTCTTGTTCTATGTAGATGGAATATTAATTTAAATCGCGAAACTTGGATATTATATTGATTTTTTTTTTCGTGGCTGACCTCTGGTTATCAATGTTTTATGTCCTGTGTTTTTAAGACCGTGTAACTTCGAGGGTTTACGCGGCCGTTAGCCCTCTCAATCGGGACGTTTCGTTTATCAAGAGGTAGATAATATAGAAAAAACACTGGCCGTTATCCCTTTTAATTGGGACGTTTCGTTTAATAGTGGGAGTTGATTGTAAAAATTATAGCGTCTATCTTGCATCACTTACTGCGCCATTCAGTGGTCTACCTTTCTCAGCGAGGGAACAAATGTCGCATGTGTTTTGGTACTGTTTTATTAATAAATGATAAATCTAGAATTATCTAGAATCTATCTCGAGCATCATCACATATCAGAAAAGGTTGAATCTGACTCATCCACAATTTTATACTTCAGACCCAACTCATAAAAGCATTAAAAACAAATTTTTATACAAACAATAATATTTCTCACATTGCGCGGCGATATTCCATTTATACAATTATTATAGCACAATGAAATCTTAAATTGAAGTATTTATCATGTAAATTTCACATTATGGCAATATCAAAATAGGCTGACTGGCAATGTCACTTCAAATTACAATGAAAAACTCGTGCAATATTTTACACAACTCACATGAAATTCCGATAGTTCTTTGCATAAAAATAAATTCAATAAGAATTCTCTTCTCAATTTAGCAAGCGTTATTAAAATATTCAGCTGAAATTTCTGATACACTTGTTGGAATTTTGATCACATTACAGTTCCATTGAAATGTCAATCGTTTCCGTCCCTCTTTAAAAGTTTTCTCAATCGTTTATTCCTCTTTACCTTTTTGTGGGATTGAAAAAACCTCAAATTACGGTAAAGAACTCTCACATTTAATGAATCTTAGATACTCACACTTCTCCAATTTTCATCACAATTGTAAAATTTATAACCAATTATCAATTGTCGTAAATGCGAAGCCAAAACTTTGATAATTGTCAATAATTTGTAATTCAACGGTAAATATTGTTCGTAACTATGGCTTGGGCGACCAGTGCGGCCACTTTTGAATAATTCGATAAAGCATGTCTCCGGGACTGAGGGTTTCCGTGAATTGTCGGTGCCCCATTAGTTTATAGTCCTTGGCAATTTTTCCACTCTTGACGCCAGCCTCGATGACCCTAGCAAGAGCAACCTGTTGTCTTTGGGGTGGTACAACGGAATTGAATGTACCAATGCAACTGATGCCAATACTCTTTTTGTTGTAATTAAAGGTATGTGCACCCTCGACATCCCATCCTCGACCCACATACGCGAGGCCATCCCCACCCACCAGGAAATTGTATCCTATGTCGTCCCAGTGGTTCCACTCGATATGCATTGTCTGCGTAGTTCTCACACGCTGAGAGCATTCGGCTTGTGTTGAGCATGGCTCCGATGCCGTATGACTGATTATTACGTATGGAGCAGGAAGAACTTGCAGCGGATTAGCTGGATTGTTTGGGGGTTGGGCACCCCATTCGATCCGTTTCACAAATCTAACGTCTTCAGTCAGGATATCTGCACAAAAAAATCAGAAAGTTATTCAGTTAAAAAATTACTCTCGAGTTTTTTACTTTTAAACGTGTGCTGAAAGAAGGATCAGAAAAAAACTAAAAGTAAAATTGTCTATTAATTGCGTAGAATTTTTCTATTGTATTTTTTCATGAGCGCTAATGTCGATTAGATTTTTTATACACAACGTAAAAGATGTATTTACGAGATATTTGATTTTTAAGAAATGATTTTTACGAGATATTTCCGCCACTCTCATAACTTTTTGATGGCTATTCTTACCGTCAGGATCAATAGCCGGCCCCAGCGGTGATAAAACATCATTTCTCGTGTTCATTACAGAGACTACAACGATTATTGTCACAAGGATGAGGGCTAGAACACTCAGAATGGCAGCGCATCTCCACGTCCACAGCCATTTTATCACTAATAGGAGCAGTCAAATGATTAGTTTTATTACATATATGAGGATTATCTCGATAATGGCGTGCAGGAATGAACTAACCACGGGATTTCAGGGTTTCCGAGGATACGAGGCTCTCAGTATCCTCAACCCTGAACAAGTGAATCGTTGATCTAATGTAGTGAACCATATATAACTAATGAATTCTCTAGCGTTTCAATTGTCAATTGGGCTTGATTTCATTGGATTAAGTGGAACGATTAATATCCTATCAATCAATTTTTGATATTCTTATCAATGTTGATGAGTAATTCAAACAGATAAAAATTAGCTGGTCATTTTCCTCATCGAGTTCAAAATTTGTTGAAATTCGAGAGCCAGCTGCATAGCTATTTCCAATGTTATCAATCTTAATTAATTTGGGTTGGCATTTTTAAGAGGAGACACGACGAAAATGTAAAAGTCCTGCAGTAAACCATTTCCACATTTTTTATTTTTAACTTCAAGACTAATTGAAAAGATAGGTAGGGACAAAGGAAGACTCATTACAATTTCTTTGAAGTCGTTTAATTACCATAATATAGTCAACCGAAAATTAAAGGAAACAGACCGTAAGTTATTGTATAATCAAAATTACGTGATACGTAAAGTAAATACACGTGTTCTCAGGATAATTACATAATGATTAGAAATTTTGAGTGAAAAAAAAACATTCTTATTCGAATATTTTTTTGTAATTTCAATATGGCCTCTCTGACATCATTATCTCTACAGTTACATCGGAGATTCTCCCGATACGAATAATTATTGCTCACAGTGGAGAGCGACGAGCAAATAAAAGAGGACAGAAAAATGAGGAAAAATCAGTGAATCCAAATAACTGAAAATAGACAAAAATACTTACCACTATCATATTCTCGGGGAGCTGGAATTATCGGGGTTGTACTACTTGTAACATTGCCCCCTTCGTTTGAATTAACATCAGACACACGTTTACCATTTCCTATTTCACCATTTTCCGGTGATGCAGAGTTCGTGTAAACAAATTGCTTTATTGTAACGGGCCCCTTGTAGAGCGTTGTATTACCCACCCTCACATGATTTGAGTTACTAACGCAAACTTGACCGAATGTTGTTTTATCAAGACTGGGCAGTACTTGGCCATTGCTTGTTTCATGCTCAACACTCGATATCGGTAGATTTGTCATCCATCCGGCCGACTCCTCATGATCATCAATTTGTACAAAATCAACGTCATCATCTACGTCACTGCACTGCGCAGATGGTACACCATAACTGCCGTCATCCTCATAGGGGGATGTGGGTAAATGGCTGGTGGAGGTGTCACTGATTTTCCGAATGTCCAAATCATCATTGAGATGATTATTTTTCTCTACCAGGCTGGTGTAACGTAGCTCTTCAATATCATTCTTCGGATTTTTGGTTTCTTCCCAGGCACGTTCACCTCCGATATTCGTCAGCTCCGGAGTCCGCGGATTTACCATCACATAGGTTCATAGCTTTCTCGATGCTCTACTGATGATTTTTGGCTAGTTGATGATATTCTATAGATTATTCTCATCAGTCGTGCACTCTGTCATCATTGGTATTCTCAGACTACCGGAAGGCTGGATTTTTTCCTCATGGCATTATTTAATGAATGCCTCTCGTGCACTATGACGTCGATGGATTTTCCCCACAACCTTGTCCACAACCTATTCGGAAATTTGGAACATCAGACACACTTGGACTACCCTATCTAGGCTATTTATTGATGATCAGCGATAACTTACACTACTATCTCATCGACACTCGCTGGTAACACGACTAAACCAGTGAATTACTGATGGAAACAAGTTTGCTATCACCAATACAGGCTCGACAACGATTCCAAACGAGCCCCACTCTTTTATGAAAATGTGAATGCTGTACTCACTTGTACTAGTCTGTCTGGGTATGACACTGACAGACGTGACGACCTCCGCTCACTTTCAATCCTGATAACAACTGGGAGAGTTGGTCGACGAATTATTCCTCTTTTTGGAATTCACGCTTGGATTGATCATTTTCTCGGAAACAACGTCAGATGATTGAGAATTTTCTGGTTATTTAAGAAGAGGTGGAAAATTCTCGTTAACTGCAATTGGATTGCCAATAATGGAAGAACTCGGGGAGTCGTAAAACAGTTTGGTATTTATTATTATTGTTATTATTGTTATTATTTTTTTAATATTTTTTGGTTTTTCTTTTTTCAATAACATTTATTCTTATCTGAGGTACTCGGTCCACTGGATCATTCATTTTATTCGTGTTATCTGTTCAGGTTACTGTGTCTGTTTGAACGATATCCAATTCAAGATTGCTGAAGCAAGTGTAGAATTGGAAATTTTTACAGTAGTTTTTTTTTTTTTCATTATTTTTTACTTCAATTTATTGCCGGCTAGTGAGCATGTACCAGGTTTATACGAGTGCGCATTGTGCATGTCTCTACAGACATCGTCTGATTGTGCGTTAATTTTCACAGAAATAAGTTTTTTTTATTCTTCGAAGGTTTTTCGTATTTTTGTATGAATTGCACAGTTATGGATTTTTAATATAACAAAATTCTTTCTAAGTCAACGATAACTAATGCTTTGGTTGTCCCTCTTGGATTTTTTTAGTTAGAGTATAATTTCTAATCGTTGCGTCGACATTTAAACTAATTTGATCGTTCATTGTTGTCTTGGCCTGTGGGCCTTTCTAAATTTTTTTCATTAAAAAATTCAACGGTTTTTTCTTTCATTTCCGGTTATCTCGGGGATTAATTGAATTTTAGGGAACATCAGCCGATGCTGGGGATAATAACAAACGCCAACAGATAAAATTGACGTTATAATTATATTTTATATTTGAATAAAACAATTAAAAAATCAATTAGTTTGGAATAACATTTCGTATACAGATTGAGAATTCGTGAAATCCTCGGAAAATTGTAATTATAGTTTTAGGAAATACGAAGAGGGGGAGGGGATTTTGGGATGACTGATGTTCCCCGCAGTAAATGAATAACGGCAGTGACTGATAAGAAATCATTTCCCTTTCTTTATAGTCTTAACAATACGTCAGTTGCACTATTTACTCTTGATAAGTCGATATTACACAAAATCAAGTCATTTGATTTTTCGAAAAATGAAAGACTGATTTTCAAGAATTTATCACGTACTAATTAATATCAAGATTCTGGCAGGTTTCTCATATTTCATTGATTGAGTTGATTATTATTTTTTTTTCCCACGTTTAATTTAATGAATTTTCTTTGGCACGTATAAAGGTAAACGATGTGAAAAGCAGGATATTTTAATAAAAATATTAGAAATTATGGCTTCTGCGATTGTGCATGACAATTAGTTTTGTTTTTCTTTCTTTTTTTTTTCAAAAATATGTTACGAATTCAGAAAGATGGGTTCAACTCCGTTATTTCTTGTATTACATTGTAGCACCTTTAAGAGTATTCATTAACTAGATAAAAATATAAGTAGAATTTCTAACGCAATGGAAAGACAGCTCTGGGTTCTAGGAAGTGCATGCTTTTAGTTGCTCTCTTAGTTCTACGATAATCTATGATTCTTTAACAATTATCAATGTACGGTCAACAATGCCTAAAATTTGTTATTCCTCGCGTACACAATTTAATCGTTTAGTTGGTTTTACGTACTACAGGAGACGCTATTCAACTCGAGATTTCTACGTGGGGAAAAATTCCCGGGAGTGAGCTTGAGTTCGCTTGACAACTCAATTGAATGTCTGGTGAAATTCTATTAATTTTCAGTCAATGTTACCAAACACCTGGGTTAATAAAAAAATCAACACAAAAATGAGAAATGTAAGCTAGGATTTCTGGAAAAAAAAAGAAGTACACGAGCTAACAAATTTATCGAATAGATTCGGCCAAAAATTAATCGAAGCTCAGTAGAAATATAATGAAATGATCTAGCGAAATCGTTGAATAATCCCATGAAATTTCGCCCGCATTCTCTTGAGTGAACAACATTTCTCATTGTACGTGTAAATACACGAAAATATATCTGTCCAAGATAATTATTCATGCATTTCACGTGATTTCATTCGTTGAATTTATACTTCTTTAAGTTATAAGCTCTAAGACGGATCAGCATAGATCGGAAAATAACAAAATTCTATGGGCGATATATCGATAACATTGTTTATCATTTGAAAATACTCACCAATATTCGCGCAAATTGATACTTTATTATTCATTAACTGAGCCTAATTATTATATCACGTGTAGTAACAATTGATTAAAGTCCAGCACGATACTCCGCATTTTAGTCAATTTTCTTTGTTTCTCTTCATGTCGTCCTTGGCGAAACTTGATTTTTAGCTTGAATATTTAAACACTGCTCGTGGCGTGACAATCATCCAGGGTCGCCAGGCTACTCGCGCGGAGGGAGGCCAGGCTCAAGGAACTCTGATTCAAGTCATGGGGATCTTCGCAATGTAAGTACAGTCGGGAACTCACGGATTTGTGACAATCTGGGCAGAGTCGTTTTTTCTTCTTGTCGCGTCTTTTCAATATGTCATTAGCACATCTGGAAATTATAACAGGGTGTAAAAATTCCTAGAATTCGATTAATAATTTGTAGACGACAGTCTACTGAATTCCGGGCAAAAAAAAACTCCTTAAATCTTCAAATTTGAGAAACCGAAAAATTCAGAACAGATGTCAAGTGTAGTAATTTTGTAAACGAGTATAATAAATAGTACTTTGATAAGGGAACCAAGAGTATCAGTCCCAATAATGCATTTGCTGAATTTTGGGTAAAAGCCTCCTCACGCCAAAAGAGAATGGATAATTTCCCCTACATAAATGGAAAGGAATACAATACCTGGCATGAAGTATATGTGAGCAAGGTAATGCCTCAAGGGAGTCAGCCTCCAAGCCAAAAGGTTCATTACAACCGCCGCATCTGAGCTCCAAGTCCTCTTCAGTTGCTGCAGCGATTCTCTCGTGATGACCTTTTTGTTCCTCATCCCCCAAAGAGCCGTAGATTCGTGATAGTCGGCATCGTACCGTCCTCACTAGAAGCTTAACGTGTACATAAAAAAAAAAAACAAGAAAAGGAGAAAAAAATATTAGTCCCTATGGAGTTGAGGATGTGAGGGAGACGCATATGGCACTTGAACGTGACACAATCAGGTCGATTTATATCTTTCCTCTGGCCCTGGCACATTTTTCTACACCTCTCATTATTTTTTTTTTCTCTGCCACCCCCTTGCAGCTGAAACTCCTTTGTCAAAACTTCCAGCCAACAGTGAGAATTTATCCCGCTCAGTTACAATGACAATTAAACTTGAGATTGATTGTCACGTCTCGATAAATTTTGTTGTACACTTACCTTGGCACCAACGGAACTTGCAACTTCGAGAAGTCGTGTGTTAAACTCCAACGGTCTGCAGTTACATATCTTGTGCTGGAGCCTGAGGGCCTCTAGGCATCGAGCAGCACCGTCCATTGCTTCCATTTGGCACAGCCGGTCCCCCGTTGCTGCTGCCGAGCCCATCGCACTCTCGTACTGACGAAATGCTTTCTGGAGAATGTTAAATTTTTACATGGACGCTCTGTCACAGGTTTCACAAAATTTTCTACATCTGGGTAAATTAAATCCTAATGTTGCTGGTGACTAGGGCCTGGAGGGAAGATGACATGAAGAGAGTTTTGAGTATTTTCACTCATTGACGAGGGGACAACTCCAGTAGAAAAGCTGATTCGTTCAAAAATTCTATTGATGTTTGTATGATTAATATTCTCGTTTATCTATCGTAAGGAATCGAAAGGAATCGTTGAGGAATCCCAGAATAAGCATTTTTAAACGCAAATCGTTTACTAAATTAAATACTGGGATGAAAAAAAAATCCTGCAAATTAAATAGACGATGCAGACATAAAAATAATTCCCTAGTGTCTCCAAATATTCGAGGAGAGAAGTTAATAACGTACATTGATGTCCGATTTCTTTCTGTAGATGTCACCCATTATCCGAATACTCCTGGCATAGCTCGCCTGATCACCGGAGACGAGGGACAACCTAGTGGCTTCCTGAAATGGGAGAAAAAAAATTTCAATGAGTCTTCAATAACTTATTTTCCCCCAGTGACAACTGCCATTTGAATCAATTAGAGTTCGGACTAATTATCTGTTTGCCTTCCAGCCTTTCTCAAACTTTACCGAGCAGTAATCGTGAGCATCGCCGAGTTCTCCCTTCTTCCTGAGAGCAGTTGCCATTTGCAGTAGTGCAGCACGATGGTGTCTCGAATTTAAATCACCAAGTTGCAAACTTCGAGATAAATCGTAGGCCCTCGCTGCATATCTCGCACTCTTGTCGGCGTCTTGGAGACGACAGAATAACTCGGATAGTCCAACGTAAACCTTCATTGTGATAACGTAATGTATATTTGTCATGGACATTTCAATGAAATGGGTGGAGTGGAGATTTTGGGGGATTATGAGTGTACCTGCAGTTCCAGTGAGGGATCTTGAATTGAATGAGCAATTTTGTGAGCTCTCTGAAAAGCTTCCAGCGCTTTGCAGAAGACAGCCAGCTCGAGGTGGACCCGGCCCACCGTCAAATGCACTAATCCAGCGGTTGCACACTGATCGCACTCGTTGTAGAGACTTATTGCAAATGAGAAGAAATTGAAATTGTTTATCAATCGCCAGTGCCAATCGCTCCTTAAGATTTCTTGGAAATATCCGGATTTAATACTCTATTACTCAAGTGTCAGCTCGCGGGGCAAACGATCGACTGTTTAGTTTAGTTTTTTTCGTAATAGTTTTTTTTCAATAATTTCTTGCAAAATTTTTACTCTAATTCTTGTCATCAATTAAAAGTATACACTCCTATAAATTGGGACAATTTTTATCTGTGTTATGTTTGTACGGTTGCAAAATAAGAATTTATGAGGTAACAGCATTTGTAATTTTATTGTTGTTGGGATAATTTGATTATTTCAATTTCCTCGTATTTTTTTTAATTCCCCGCCCTTTCGGCGGGTTTACATGGGTAAAAGAAATTTCTTTCTGGGACTTTCAAATTTTTATAGTGTCCTCCCTTAAAGTGAAATTTTACCGAGTAATTACTGAATTTATTTACCTGTGTCTTGCATATGCGAGTGCTCTATCAAGTGCCCCAAGTCTCTCATGCGCCCTGGCCAAATTCAAATAAGCCTCTGCTCTCATATTTGGTGAGTCCAGCTCCTCTGAGATGCACAGCTGCCTGTGGGCGTAGTCTATACTATCCCTGGAAATGGGAAAATCGTCGAATGAAGGAATTTAATTCCTGAAAATACACGTGTACTTCGCTTGCCTCCCTCTCTCTTTATTTTATCATGCAAATAGAAACAGTGAAATGTCGTGTGGCTTCCCGTATACTAATGCCAGCAATTGCATCTCAGCAGACTGTCAAGAATCCTCTTGTGTCTCGTTATGGAGGAGCTACCACGCAAAAGCCCCAAGTCATGATATTCGGATTACCAGGACTGCGCGGGCTGGGTTATCACATCCTGCTTTACACTCCGGATATGCACCAGTCATACCCACTAGGTTTGGATAAATTATGCGCTTACTGTTTTGCATTGTGTGGATGTGTGGATGGGTGGAGTTGTACTAATGAAACTCAACGCCACGTGAGATTTCAGAGACAAATTCCAACTATTCTAGGATTACACAGTGTTAGTCATTAGTGTGATTGGATTTGTATTGTATTTGGGGTCTCTCACTCGCGAAATTTTTTTCTTCTTTGCAGTACTTTCGGGGTTAAAATGGTAATTGGGGATTTTAGGAAAATACCGATTGTGAAATTTTTTGACCTCTCGAAGTTGAAAAGAAGTTGAACTATAAATTTCCTCTGGAATTGAAAAATCTGAAAATAATCATCGACAATTCTGGGGCGAAGGGGTAAAACGAGATAAGTGTATTTTTCTTATCTTTATACAACGCGGATTATCTCAGTAAGGAGTGGTTTTACGAGATAACATCACAAGACCATTTTTGTAGCTGACCAATTTTGCAACAAAAAAATGATTTTGGTAATTTTTCCGAACCTTAGTCCTTACTGAGATAAAACGGGTTTTGAAAGAATATGTACAATTCATGTATCTCGTTTTATCACTTCGCTACAGAATCCGGATGAATGATTGTCTACAATTTCAAAAAAATTCAGAGTAAGTTCATATTTTACATTTTTTAAATGGAATCCCTTAAATTGCCTGGAAGATTTTTGTTCAGGTCTTTATGTTCTCGGTCTGCAAGCAATGCTCCCCTGTATAATTAAAAAAATCTATGAAATTTATGTTTGCGTTGTGCAGTCCTTCGGAATTTCACGTCTTCATCAGGAATTTTTGGAATTTTGGTTGCCTGAAAAGGGAGGTAAATCGCCACGCCCCAGGAATTTCGAATATTCTACTGGAATTCATCGAAAATAATGCTCTCAGGTTTGCCCAGATATTTCTCGCAAAATACAAGGGATCGTTTGTTGTTTCACATCGCCGATATTTACGTTCTTCATCCCTCATTGACATGGATCAAATCACTACCTGGCCGCTCCCTGGTGGGTCGAACGTATAGCTTTGGGAAGTCAATGAAAATATTGGCAGAGAAGCAGAGAAAAAACCTGAGTGAGGGGATGAAACGCTGATTTCCACTGAGGTTATTGGAAATGCAAACATAACAGAAGCAAGTGGGTTATCAACTCGGCAAATATAACTTCTGAATGTCCCCGGGGGAGTTACCAGCGAAGTCTCCAATCGATCCTCAGGATTTCACTCAACACCTTGATTTTCTGACGGAGTCGTAAGTGACTTCTCACTGACATATTCCAAGAATTGCCTTCGCGAGAATATATTCCTCTGTCGAATAGCAGTTGGCATGTACTCCTGAAGAAGACCTGCAATTTCGTGGACACCCGACGAGAAAATTTTCCGGAGGGTTTTCCACCAGAGATTTGAGAGATGAAAAACAATTTCCAGTCTCCCCAATTTTTAATGAGAATGTGAATACTCCAAGAAAAAAGAATTCGGGAGCGCCAAATTGTGTCAATTTTGGAAAATGTTTATGAAAATGTTTTTTTTCCTCCCGACAAGGAAATTCCGCAAATGATCATTTCTCATCTTTAACTTGAGGAAATAGATTCGAAGGGATTCCCACTGGATTCCACTCCATTCCAAGGTGGTATGCACCAAGTGTACAAAGCCCGTGTGGCATTTAAACAGAACGCCGGAAGGCGGTAGATGCTGGCACCAGATCGGAGAGAGACGACTGGAGTTGCTGGCTTGCAGAAGGCCTCCCCCTCCGCCCAGGGTTTTCCCAAGGTACACTCGACTGGGTCAGTACTACAGTGGGTGAATCTCTCGACACGGGTATTTGCCGATAGGCATCCCTCTATGGTCACCAATGCCCGCCTTTCCCAATTCAACTGAAACACTGAGATCCTTATTTCCAATCAGCTGCAACATCTGTTTGCATTAAAGCTCATTTTGTCTCCGAAACGAGTTCTCCATTGACGAATTAATTTCACGAAGATGGAGATAATTTGGGAGATCGCAGTCGGGAGTGGAGCCTTCGGGGGATGAAGTAAGTCAGAAGTCATGGGATAATGAGATTACAACATCTACAATTGGAATATTTTTATCAGTGAAAGAAGAACACATTTCACATTATTAATTATTCCATTAATTGATAATAACTTCGTAGATATTATTGGCATTAATATCGAAGACGATTGTCATTCGATGTCAGTCGGTTTCTGTTAAAGTTCGTTTTGTCTTTTAATGAGTTCGCCTTCGGCGAATTAATTTGTTTATCATTCCTTCTTCAAATTCGGTAATTAAACAAATTTCAACTCATGAAAAATATTGAGTGGTGATGTGAGAATTGTTGCACTGATGGAAACATGAGATTCCACAATTGTAGTATTTTTCCCTTCATTAAAAAACAGAGGGTAACGTTTCTTGTCGCCGATCTATAATTACTATACTATATATCTATACTGTATAGTATAGCAATTTTTTTATTTTTTTTTCACAAAACTGCCGATATCTCGAAAACTATCAAATTCGCACGGATTTGAAAAGCTGAGGAAATTTACGATCGATATAGCCTATTAGATGTTGATTTTAGTGATTTTTAGGACTTTTGAATTTTTGACCTCTGGGGCCCACCGATCTGAGCGATTTTCGGCTGGCTGAGCACATTTTCGGCGATATCTCAAAAACTATTGATCCTATC